>VZTL01021759.1:0-37973 GCA_013400535.1 Scopus umbretta
TTTACTAGGACACTATTTCCAGTTCATTAATCATTTTGGCCTGGTACAAACGGCTGCTGGGACCTAGAACAGAGCACACAGACCCACTATTTAATTTTGCATGTGACTAGCAGCCCTTCTCTCCTGACTTGCATCCCTTTCTCTGTCTTTAGTTGTATTTCAGATAACTCAGCTATGCGCTTTGGTGGTCATTTTTATCAGCAGCCCTAGTTTACTGTACCCACTGCAGGTAGCTTATGTAATTTATGTTTTTAATTTTTCTGCAAAGCACCTAGTACAATGTTGAGAGGCTCCATTTAAAATTACCTACATAAATAAGTAAATATAATATCATTAGCATATAACAGATTGTGCTTACCAAACTATAAACACTGTAGGTTCAGAAAGTTCACTGGCAGTGTGACTTCCAATGCACCAGAGGAACGCATATTCATTTTCTAATAGGTCTAACAAACCCTAAAATATTGCATAACACAGTAATAATCTTCTCACAATTTGCTAGGAAGAATTTAAGATTCTCATTTTCTTCTTTATATTGTATCAGCAGCTTTTCCCAGGCAACACGCTTGTGCTAGACCCAAAAACATAGAAGTTACATACAGATGAAAACCATCTACCACAACTCTCCTGACACCGTTAACAGTGGGAATAATGTACAAGACAGGTGAGAACTAAGTGCCGAGACGTAACACCTTCTGAAAGCTATTCTCTAACAAGTGATACCCAGGATCCTGGACTTTCCAGCCCCAGATCCACAAGTCAGTGCAAGTCTCAAGCAATTTCAGCATCCACTCAGAGCACTGACAGAAGGGCATGTTGCAGGGGAGTACTTGCCATCTTACATACCCACTTTTAGAGACTGGACACCAGCCTAGCAAGGACCTTAGGCTGGTGCTCATGATGGCATGCTATAGCCATCATGAGCTCCTGTAAGTCTGGCAGCAGCGGTTTTGACCATCTCCATTTGCCTGCCCTGCTGCCTGACAAAAACTATCCATCTTTGCCACAGCTGGCACTGAGCGTGTGTGGGTCGGCACCACATCCAGTATCTGGACTTCAAATGATTGTCAGCAGCAGCTCCAGTTTGCTGGCTCCAGTACCAAGGGCGAATCTCTGGAAGAGGCATGGAAGGAGGCCATAGGAGAGAGTAACGGCACATGACCAAAGCTGGTAGAGCATGATTTATGTCATAACTCACCTCGCAGCTCCCTTAAAAGCTGTCTTCAAACGCTTTGCCACATCAGAATGAATGATATATAAGTCTGATGGCCTCTGTCCACCAAATAGTACTTTGCTGTTTTTTCTTTTCCTTCTGGAAAGTGGTACTGATCTGTATGCTATGCAGAATAAATAACCAGGGTGGTTTCTTTCACTGCGGTTGTAAAAACAAGTTAAGCGACATTTATATTTTGCTGTCATTGAACCTTCCCACAGAGCTGCCATTCAGAAATTTTAAATGGCTTACAATATGCTTTGCACCTCAGTAATTATATTCTAAGTTATCAAGTTCACACACGCTCTCTTCTTCTAGCGACCCAGAGAGTTGCTGTGCTTGAGAGAAATTACTTCTGAATATGCTTAATTTTAAAGTCTTCATTTTACACACTGTATGTAATCAAGCTTTTTATTAAACATTGCCAAGCAATCTGTCTCATTTAAAATGAGCTGCTAGAAGAGGTAAAGGTCCATTAAGCTGTTAATTGCACACTATAATTCTGATTTCTTGAAAACTTATGTTGAATATGCTTTCCCCAAATGCTTAATTACGTATTTACCTAATTCTACTGCCATAGCTACTACATTGGTCAGGTATATGATAACAAATCAATACAGCCACACCAGCAAAATTCTCCTATGTAGAAAGAGGAAGCAAAAAAGAGGATTTCATTTCCATTTCTGTTGTTTGAGTTTGATATGGGGAATTTCACTGTACAGGTACAAAACACAATTCTGCTAATGTAGAAATACAAGTACACCCTAAAGGCAGAGTGCTTCTGCTACAGTAATGGCTTAAGTGACTTGAGAGCTCAAATTCATTGCAAGTAAACCTCAGTTAGACTTGAAAATGAAAGTCAAGCAAGTGACATAGAAAATGTTATATGCCACTGTTTTTAGATTACTTATAATGGAGGCAAAAAAAAAATACTTTAGGCTGTGAAAATAAAACTGAGATGACTCCAAAACATATAAGCCACATACATTGTCAAAAAGATTGTCATGGTTTTGAATGGTTTGAATGCAGATCTTTGTATGCAAAAACCACCATCAAAACATTTAGGTGACTATACCAAACTGAAGAAACATCAACGCTTTTTACGTACTAGCTTATTATCCAGACCTTACTTCATATCATGTAGCCGTGTCAAATAAAATTGTATTTCTCATTCTTAAATGACTTTATATCCATCTTTGTTTTAGTTTGTAGTAACTTGAATCATATGATAATGAAATTAGAGTAGAAAAGGATGAAGCATATATTGATTTCTCTCAAAAGGCACATAACTCAAAGCACAGTATCACATGAATGTTGACAGTAATTTTTCCTTTTTTCCCCCTATTCAGTCAGCTGTGCAGATCTCCTAACAACACTGAGAATGAAGTAATTAGCACTGGTATGCATAAATTTACTACATCTAGTAGAAGACTCTGTCAGGGAAATCTCACTCCTCCTCCAAGCCTTATGACCTGTCCACAGGAACATCTTCTGCCACCTGGCTTTCCAGACTTTTATCAAGGCCGTGCTGTTTAAAAACAGCAGGGAACCTTCCCAGCAAGAATTTGTGGTCAATCCCTTCCCACTTTGGAAACCCTGCGATGCCTCCGAATTGCCAGGCGTGCCTTCCTCACATACAGCAACGTACTTCATCGCGCTGTCCACAGAGGACAAACCACAACCAACGACCCCTCAGCAGAAACACCAGAATCCAGATGCTTTAGCCCTTTTGTTCATATCTGTGCTTGCAGCTCTGACTTTCATGGGCCACAGCCAGGAAGAAGGTTATCTTAGCTCTTTTTCACACAATAGAAAAAACACCTGAAGAAATCAAAAGGGCCCCAAATTTACAAAAGAAAACAGCATGGGTATTTTGTTAAGTACAAACAGCCTTGAAACATATCAGCACTATCTTTCAAATTACAATAGCTGTTCAGGGCCTGAGACTTCAGATTAAGAGAATTAAATTTCCAAAACTCAGTGGAGTGTGTGCTTATTTAATTAAAAACAGGCAGAATTTCATTTGCACTTCATTGTTAAGAATACTACCTATAATATCACATTTTGGCAGTGCAGCTTAACTCCAATTTATACTAAAAGCATACTTCATCAAACTCATTCTGAAGTTCATTACAAATGCTAAATGCCAGTACTATTTGCTATAGCGATCCCATCCCATTTGGATGTTTAAATAGGCAAACATGGTCAGATAAACTTGGAGTGGCTTGTGAATGTTCTACGCTTTTTCAGATTAATTCTTTTGTATTTGACCTGCTACTGTGAGCTACATTATGTATCCTTGATTTTAAATTTTCATAGGTATGGCTCAAGGTGTTGAAAAACTACAGAACTTTCCTGCTTGTACCTGTGCCTATAAAGTACATGAGGTTATTTTATTTTCCTCTCACAAAGGAAGCAGCATATTATACTCACTATTGGGCTATATCTTGCACAGCAAGGATTTCTCACTGATTGACAGAAATGTACCCTTGTGTACTGCCTTCAGACAATGCATATGCCCCAGACCGTGCCCTGTAAGGCTGGCAAATGGTGACACTTTCTCCCACCCAAAGGAGAAAGAGGGAGACTTGAAGAGAAGCAACAACATCCCATTTACTGAGATAGCCACTCAAGACAGCTGGAAAGTGCTTCTGGGAAGTTGGAGGCCTCCGTCTTTCCAGCTATGTCAGCCAAGTAGGAGGGAGGAGAGGCACTGCTCCTACCCATTTTGGCTCAGGCAAGTTTGGTTACCTGATCTATGTCATGGTTGTTTAGGTTTCTTCCTTGGCTAAGGTAACTTGCTGCTGACAGATTTACGAACTCCTTTCAATCTACTACTGCAACACATTTAACTCATCACAAATAAACACAGGCAAATTCTATGCTGCAGTCGTGGGCAATAATGCAGAAATGATTCACTTGTAGCACACTATTTACATAGGAGGAACACAACCACGTAGAGTTAGGCGGTCTGTTCGGCTCAGTCACTGCCTTCATACGCTGTCTCAGCCACAATACTTCAGAGGTTTGTACAGTTTCTTACTCCAGTTTGAAAGCATGGTAATACTCAAAGAACTAAAAAGGCAGGCTGTAATAACAGTTATTGTAAATGTGTCGTTACATGATTGCAGGTAAAAATCAAGTGATCAAAACCATCCACAAATACTTTTTGCAGGGGAGGAAACATTTCCCAAGTATGTAACTAAAAACACACACGTTACACTGTGTATATGATATTAATGGAGTTCACATTAAGCGTTTTGGCATAATTAAAAATCCTATCTATGTGGCCCACTGTTCAAGTCCTTGGAAGGCCAGACAGGTACTTGCCAGTAAGCTTGAAAAAGTGGACTTCAGGGTTTGGAGCGTATCAGTGCGGGACTAAAGGGTTTCCAGCCCTGCAGGGCTAGCAGAGCAGCTCTGGTCTAACAGAGTGTTTTGGATTCTAGTTTTCACTTTGCACAGGAAGACAGATCTGTGTGAAATAAACCAACCTTCAGCTTTTACGAATTTACAGCAAGATTTTAAGCATCTTCAGACAAGCTCTTACAGGCAAGCAGATCTCATTCTCCTGTTGCAAGAAACTTGGCATGGACAGGGAGTGAACTGGAGGTTTCGCAGCAGGCTCACCAGAGAGCCAGCCTCCTAAAAGGCGTCTGAGTGGGACACTGCACAGCCTTTTGGCATCAGGATTTTGGAACCAAGGGCTCAGTGAAATTTTTTCTTAGCAGGGCAAAAGTAACTAGGATTCTGCCTTGCACCTCTGCTGCAGAGTGCTTCCCTTGTTAGCTCAAAAGCTTCAGCATTATGTTCCAGAGGTCAGCTTTAGTATTGTTCATCATTTTTGGTCTTTTAGTGGGGTTTTTTAGCTTCCTGCAAGACAACACTGTTTTCATACATAGTCTACTCACAAGTCAGAAAAAGCTGGTCTGTGAACAGATTTTCCAAACAAGTGATTCACTTCTCTAAAACCTCCTTTATCGCATGACAGGTATTGTGCAAAAAATGTAATGAAATACTAAACACCTTTAAAGAGGTAAAGAAAGACAAACGAAAAGAAGTGGTAAGAGGATGGCTGAGAAAAGCTTGAGTGCTGAAAAGCTCTTTTGAACACTATTGACTGTGAACACTGGATTCATTATAAGCCTAGGGAGTCTTCATAAAATCCAAAGCATACACATCTTACTCCTCTAAAGAGTCTCACCATCCAAAAGCTTGCAATAAATTCTAAAGTGTTAGCAACACGTTATTGAGCTGGCAGTCAATAATACTAATGATGCAATTTTCTTCTGCCTTGACACATACCAAATATGCTAATAAAATCTAGCAAATTAAACCTGGATTCACTAGACATTATTAGCCTTAATATAAAGGAGGTAGGTCTGTTCAAAGTCTTGCTTCATTTATCTTTCATATTCCTGTATCTTACCATGGCTCATGCTGCTTCTTAAAGGCACCCTTTAATTTCAAGGACACTATCTTTGCTTACAGCCTTCATATCAGAAGTAGAAAGTTTAAAACCTGGTGAGAAACTTGAATCAATGAAATAAGCAGACAAACAAAAGAAAGAATAAAGAAAGTTAGAAGGAAGTCGTTAATATTGCCAGCATATACTACAAAGGTCTATCTAAGTTTTAGGCACTTATGGGCTGCATATTTTCAAACTACCAAAGAAAGCTAGTACATTTAGCTTCAAAGAACTAGATGCTCAAAGTGATCAAGTTAATTAAATAACTTTCTCTCCTTTAAATCAATGTGGTTGCCTACACAGTACCTATCTGTACAAAAATCGCACCATCGTCTTTCATTTTTATGAATGACGCTGCTCCATTCCTATCAGTATCAACCAGCCTATGGACCACATTATCACTTTCAGCCTAGCATGAAATTTCAGAATGAAAAAAAAACAGGAAAAATCATCTTCCAACAAATTTATTACATTCTAGAAGAATCCCCACAAAGAGTGCTTCCTTTCATCCTGGAAATCCATTGTGTCTGCAGGTTTCCTCTACTCATTTGAAATGCCCATGCCATTTCCTTATCTTTACAATACTTTTTGTCTCCTCCTAGCACCCAGTGCATTTGATCAGGTCACATCACAGTTTAAAGAATCTTTTATTCTGTTCTCAATTACCACACCCTTGATTGCCATTCTGCAGGACTTATTTCAATGACCCCATTCTATTTTGGCTACAAATTCCAGAAAGATGAAGGCAATGAAGAACAAGCTGAGAGACAGGGTCAATGGGATTGGAGTGGGGGATGAAGAATACACCTCAGAAGTAGAATCGAGAGGAGCTTATCTTGTTGAACCTGCAAAAACAAGAGAATGGGACAAGTATCCTCTACATAAATGCACCAGAAGTTAATGGTAGAAAAGACCACAAAAGCCTACAGGTAACAGAAAATTTTGGCACAGAAACAAAAGGACACTGGCTTCTCGTGAAACAGCGGAAGAGGGAGTTTTCTAGCCCTCCCAGTGGGGAAGGATCATAAACAGTAGATGAAAAGTACCCTGTGATAGGAAGAGATGAGACACAAAAGCCCTGACGGTTATGTGCATTCCCATACTCTTGAATCATACCAGCTGGGATGTGTTTGTGACCCGGCTCTTGTGAAACCTGGCACCCTAAAACCTTTACTAGGCCTTCGCACTCTCATTTCATCCCTGCTCGGGCTAAGGCGGCCAGTTTGCACCACGTCAGTACCCCATGTCAGTCACTGTCCATCTTCCCATGCTCCCTGTTCTGCTTACTCAGTTTCCTCTGCTCAACGCTGCTGCGGCAACGCTCCGGCTGCCTCCACTCCCTCTGGTGTTTAGTACATCACCTGGGCAGCCTGGAAGCTGTGCAGCTGCCCTGTTTTTTGCCACAGAAAGGTTCAGATTTTCAGCAGGGCAGCAGTGACCTCGGTAACAAGCCATTATATAGTTAATGACCACAGCTAGTTGGCATCTGCCTGTGGCCAAGTGGGTTCTCGGTGCTGAGGGGAGAAAAAAAGGCAACAACCACCAACAGACGCGAGATATTAACTGAGCATTTCGGCAAGACAGCAGGTTGCAGAGGGCAGCAAAATAGAAAAAACAAACAAACAAACAAAAAACCAAACCAGTGTTAAGACTACAGCATCTAGCATGGGTGCTGTACATAACCCGCTCATTGGAGAAAGGGAGAACTAAAGGCATGTGCCGTTGTTTGGCAAAGCAAATGTGTTTTGCTCACTCTGTAAGAATACTAGATGAGCTACAGATAGTCTGTAGCTCATAATAATAAAAGCCAATGGCTTTATTAGAGATGAGAAGACAGATACAGTTATACTTGATGTAACAGGGACAGAAGATCATTCTCAGGCTACGTCACAACCGAGAGAAAAAAAATTGTAATGAAATCACTCAAACACTGCAGAATCACCTGCCCCCAAAGTTATCACTAATTGCAGATCATATCTGCTTCCGGAGGAAAAATCATGGAAGTTCCTGAATACATCGCTACATTCAGGAGGTCAGAAGTTCACCAGTAGTTTAGAAAAATATATATATTCAAAATGTAAATAATAAGCCATGAACTAGCTAGCCCCTGTTCATAATGATAAAAAAATATAAGCAACACATGAAATAGCTATTAACTTAGGTGGACTTTATAATAGAACCATTTCAGTGGATACCAGTGTTTACAGTGCTAAAAATCAACACAGGATCATGAAGAGTGTGCAACAAAGACAGTACCAAAGAGCTGAGCAAACAGAACTGTAAGTAAAGTCAGAATTGACATGCTTTTGGATGGGGAAAAAAGACTTATAATGCAAATGACTGTTTAAGGACTCAAGTCTGCTGGTTAAAACTGTGGCAAGGCGGGGCTCAGGCAGCAAATATGAGGATGAGTACAAAAAGCTCTGCCTTTCAGCAGAAGTAAGACCAGAAATTTCAGATTTGTTGAGACGCAGATGCCACCAAGGAAGCCCTTGGGAATGCTGTAGTGTCTTTTCAGCAGCTTAATTATAACAACAGATGAAGCATTCAGATTACTTTACAAGTGAAATGAATAAGATTCAAAATGGAGCTCAACACTGGGTTTGCTAACTTCACAGAAAGATTATTAGAGACTACTTTAAAAGGTGCAATAATAAATTACCTCCGTGCTTCTAAAAACAAGGATGAATTAGTCTTTCCCAGGACAATGATATTAAATATAACATAAGATACAGACAGCATAGGTCAAACTTTCATCAGTCATGCACTTCTCGGTAGAGGATCATTGAGTAAGTTTCAGATGGTAGAGCAAAACAGAAAGTGTCTGCAGACTTCAAAAAATATCAGCTGAATTTTGGACAACATACATCACTCAAGATGGCATTCAAAATTTCTTGACTTGAAGCAAATGGAGCACCTTTTCAATGCTACATACCTTATGCTGAGAAACAGAAGTGCACTGAAGTCAAAACAAAGTTGTCAAGCACACCAGATGCACACAGGGGATGGCAGAAATTACTTTTGTGCTAAATATCCGGTCTTCCAAAAGCCTTATTTAAAATACAAATAATCATCTAGGCCAGTAATGAAGTTGTCAGGTTGCCCTGGAGCTGGCTAAAGGGACTGCTAGGGTTCCCAACAGCTAGACAGGGCTATGTTACTACTCACTAAACAGCTAGGGCAACAAGCATTACCAGAAGAGTCACAGACCGGTATCTCACTACACTGCTTCTTAGGAAGCAACTGCAAATCCAGAAGAGGAAGGAACACTGCATTTCTTCTACAAGTATTGTACAGCCTAGGGAGGGAAAAATGCTTCCATATAAACCCTGAAAGAGGCAAAGAGATGGAGAGAAGGGAAAAATGGAATTTGCATTGGGGAAATTTCACTATTGTTATTAACGTATTTTGTTCCAATTGGATTATCCCATTCATCAGCTCAGGTGTACTCTCATAGGCTTCCCCACAGACACAGAAACCATCAGGTCCCTGCCAAAAGAGCAGCTGAGGAGGCAGCGAGACCTTGTGCATTTCAAAAACGGGAACTAAGATGGTGGCCTGAATCCAAGTAAGCCTGTACCGCTCCCCCTACTCTGAATGTTATTTACAGAGCAATGGCACTGCAAGATCACTTTTAAAATTACTTTCCATTGCTTCTTTGTCACAGCCACATTATAAAAGCAGATTGCTGAGTTTTTTTCCCAAATTGGGAAGGAAAAAAATTAAAGGTCGTACCCACCCTTTTTCAGACCTCTTTGCAAAACACCCCTCTAACCACCCATACAAATTAAACTCAGAATTGCCCAGAAGCATTTCATCCTTTGTATTCATAAACCAGTAATCTTGACCTCCAGATTTTAATTTACTTTACTGAAATATTTATTTCTTTCAATAACGCATTCCAGATTCGGCTTTCTTTGCAACAAAGATTACTCAAAGAGAATGACCATGAATGTACAAATTTTATTTACCACAATCTCTTCATACAAACCATGAAGGTATAAAGCTGACTATCGGAAGAGTAACAGACAGCATCAGCAAATTCCTTTCAGAAGGTTCCAATTATGAAGTTAATGTTTAATGAATTTATTAAAAACAGAGATGAAAGTTGAGGAGCAAAGTTCGAAAATAAGCTAGACTGATTTCGCTGGTTCTTAAACCAGTCTCCTAACTCATTAAAAAATAACAGTACCTGTCACCCTGTCCAGAAGCTTTTTACTACCTTGCATAGGACTGCAATCCAAAAGTAATGGATTCACTCCTAGAAACAACTGTTTATAAAATGGAGTCCTTTGTCTTCATTTTCAGTTTACTATCCATCCCACTAGCTTTTTTCTTTTAGTGCTAAGAATTAAAAAAAAGGTTCCCACAGTTGCAAAAAAGGCTAAGCGTGGCCAGGAGCAAGCAAGAAGCATCTGCACCAAAGCCATTGCTCTGTTGTCACTCAGTGCGTAACAGAGCTCAGAGTCAGGATATCAGCCAGCTCACTGCTGGCACACTGGGATTGTTTCATTGCACGCCTACGCAAAATCATTTCATGAACCATGAGGGAAAAGATCACCCCTCTTGCTTATTAGCAAGCTCTTCCAAAAAAACTATCCATTGTTCATAATTATCTTCAAATGCTTCTCCCATCTGCCATGTACAGAGTCATCCCAGTGAGCACTGTCTCCTCTTGCTAGAATTCACCGACTGTGGTATTTCAGACTTGCCCTGGCAGCTGAGCATCCTGGATCAGGAAAAGCAGAATTTGCAAATGGTGTTATAAAACAAGCATGCAAAAGGGCTGAACCATCCTAGTTTTGAAACAAGGTTTTCAAGTTGATAGGTACCATTAAGGAGGACAGGATGCAGCACTCAGATGTCACTCATCTGTACGGTCTCCCGTCGATGACCTTTGCAAAGGACAAATCAATACTAAGCAGGTACTGTATCTACCATTTCTTACTGTGTAGGAAAGGTCAACCAATTTTCATGTATGTATCAATTCCAACATTACTGTTTTCAGACACAGAACTGCTTAAACCTGGGAATAAAGAAAAAAATTCTTATCTTGCGTATAGCACCATTTCAGAACGTGATAATTTAAAAAAAAAAAAAAGACTTGGAATGGAAACTTGTTTCATAAGCAAGGTACAATGCTTATAGAAGGAATGTAAAGCTTTACCTTACTATCTTGAAATATCTCTACAAATACAATGTAAATTAAATTATAAGCAGCATTTATAAGACTGCTTCCTTAGCAAAATCCGGTACCACCTGTGTGTTTTACCACAGAAGCAAATATTTTTTTTAAATACTAAGCCATTTATACTCCTTTTGTGCATGCCCACTGTACCTTTTTTCATTCGTATGCACAGGCCACAGAGATTATTCTCCTCTTATAGTTCACTTAGATGGCATATTTTGAGAGACACCTTTATAGAAATACACGTTTTGGTTCTATATTTAAATTTGATTCCATTTAGCATTCCAATTGGCATTGCCAGTGCCAAATCCTTTTAGCTTCAGTGAGAAAAACCTATAATACACATATTGCCACAGTCTAAGAGATGCCTGATGCTGAAATCTTAGCTGAAATTTCTTGCTTTTTTTTTAAATATATATTTGGATTCCCAAAGTATGCTGAAGTTCAACATTTTATAGTACCTGAAAGTTCAAGGATGAACATCAAAACTCTATTAAATTGAATAACACTGTGTTTAAATGAAAAAGGCATCATGTTGCATCTCTTAAACACAGCACGAACATAAAACAACGCTAAAACTTCAGTCTGGCTCTGGTTAGAAGACACTGCTGCACTATTTGATATTGCAAATGTAAGATCTACAAGGACGAGGTTTTAAAATATTCAGAACACTAGTATTTTAAAACTCTTGCATATGGCAAAAGGGTTATTTAATACTCAATGTAATGAATTTCTGAGTTGTATTATCTCTGCAGTATGGTAAGGAGATATTGCATTCATGTTCTTTAGCTGTATGGAAATGGAGCAATGGCATTTCCATACATCCGTAAGCAAAGTCATAAAAAGGATCTATAATCTTTTGATGCATACATTTAATACGTTTAGGTAAGGTTTATTACAGTTCTTGCTTCCTCTTCTCAGCGTCACTCATGGTTAACGTAGAGATACACACTATGTTAAAAATCTCTCAGCAGTTCGTTTCAAGGAAAGAGAAGCAATCTTTTTAAGAAAATAGTTATTTTTACTCTTACTGTACTTGAGTTGGTCAAGAGGTAAGCCGTTTTGATTATTGTAATTTTGTAAATCGCAGAAAACAGCCATTGACTCAAATATTTAATTACTTATGTTATTTTCTTGCAAATTCGTGTTCTAAGAGTTGTTTCTGTCTGTCAAGCAAGTAGGAAGGCAAAACCAAATCATACAGCTTTGTACGGTGGAACAGTGGACACTGCCAGACTAGGAGAGTCTATTCTGATGCTGCTATCACCAATATCGACAAATAGAAATCAAAAATTAAGCTTTGTGTTTATTTTTAATTAATTGCTTGTGTCATGTCATCAGAAAACCAAATTAAATTTTTTTTTAAAAAATCACATTGTCTTGGAGTCAAACACTGAACAAAAGCCACACTTCTGGCTGCAGCCTTGTGCCAAAAGCAGAACTGTAAGCCAGCAATCCATTTTAAGATTTCTGAAACTACCCGCTGAATTATTCTTTCACTGAGGAAATCCAGTCTACGCGCTGTGATGCAGGACAGAGCTGCCTCTCTCCCTGTCTTGTCACATCGCTTATTTTGATTAGCTGCAATGGCATGGAAGTATAGATTTTTAATATACTTTTATTGCCTTTCAGATAGATGACTTACTGACAATGTTTTGGGGCATTTTCTTCCTGAATTTTTATGACTACGCCTTTTTGATGACTATGCTTTTTAAATTTTTATTGGGGAATAATGGTTGAATTTCTATAGGGATAGAAGACAAATTCCATTAAGTGTTATACTGAAAATGTTCATTTGGATGGAGAAGGCTATTTTTTTAAAAACAAAAACAACAAAACAAAGCCAAAACCCAATACAAACGCTGGTATGATTCTTGTCATCCCCCATTCTGCTCTTATAAAAGTCTCACACTTTTTTAAAGCAGAATCAAAAACAAAAAGCTGAAGAGGTCAGCTTTTTCCAAGTAATCTATATACAGTGGAAGTCTATTTCCTTAGTCCCTAACAATGAAGAACACAGAGTACAATAGTAATTATTCTAGAAACAGCTACACTTTCTACTGTGCCTTCATAAGAAGAATGATTAGATGGCAACATTGAAATACCACTGAGAGTAAATGGAAACCAGAATGCTAATGGTGCATGTGAGCACACTTGTCTGCTCAGGAGACCCTGCAGGACTGTAGGTATTGCTGTACCTGGCTATAAGTGTCTGCTTTTGAAAACAGCTATTCCTCATAGACAGTCGCTTTCATTTCGTTTGGCTCTACATTAATAGGTTGTCATCCTGCACAGCATAAAAGAGGGTAACGGAAGAAGCAAAAATAAATAATTTCTCCAGAAAGTTGGTGCCAGGGCGGGTCCAAACAGATTACAGCCAGCTAGAAAACGTGTTTTTTTACATCCTTATAAAAGTGCAGTCAGAGAAAAAGCAGCAGAAAGGAGTAAGCCAGATTTTCTTTATTACAGCTATGAACATTACAATGCTATAGTTCCATTGCTACTGATCTGAATTGTGTGATGTGTTTTGGAGAAATCTTTGCTCTTAAGGAACATGATAAAACAAAGAGGAATCCATGACACTTCTTTCCTTGCACAAAGAGTGCCACCTAAAGCAGGAAAATAAAGTCAAAGCATACATACTCTTCAATAAAGACATATTTTATAAAATAGCAAGAGTTACCTAAAACAAACCTCTAAAACCAATAACCAAGTACCTAAGTTGTGTATTTATTTGTGGTGTAAACTAATGGCAAGAAGCATACTTTCAGAATACGCTATCCTGAACTTTCAGAGGGATAGCTTATTTAGAGATTCAGTTCAGTTTCTGGCCCGTACCCAGAAGCCCCAATGCTTAATTTCACCTTTTCTTTTTCTTTTCGCTCTTAAAAGATACTCTAAAACTACTTTAAATGGTATTTTATTACTCCAGCGGAAGTAAGCACAATAAAAATTGTAAAACAATCTACACATTCCCATAAGATTTTTATAAATCCTCACAAGCCATTACACCCTATTTAATTTCATCTGAATTTTAACCATGTCCTTGCACTTAGTTCCACCTTACCATACCACCTTACTAATAATCACTTTTGAGATTCCAACTTCTGTATCTTCATTAAAACTGCGGACTTGTATTACAGCACTAATTTAACTACAGGACTTTGAGAACTGGGGCATCTGGGAGAAAAAGAACTGACTTTGTCTAACACTTGCCTGTCCAAGTACCTGGTGTTTTAAAAGTGAAGTGTTTTCTTTAGATGTGACAGATGACCCTCAGAAAATGACATCACATCGAAGTCGTCAAAACAGCACAGGTCTAATCAAAATGCAAACTACGAAGTGCATCATACATCTGAAAGAAAGATTATTCTACCTGTATCGGACATGCTCGATTGTGTCATACGTCAGCTTGCTGCTGATATTCTGACTATGAGGG
Source organism: Scopus umbretta (assembly GCA_013400535.1). Lineage (NCBI taxonomy): Eukaryota > Metazoa > Chordata > Aves > Pelecaniformes > Scopidae > Scopus > Scopus umbretta. The sequence continues at coordinate 14,309 of VZTL01021759.1, forward strand.
TTGCCTAGGAGACAAAAGAGATATAGAAGTTAATCATTAATCACAATTTTGCTATTAATTTTTTCTTTTATCAAAGTATTACACCAAACCAGCCTGAAAAGATGACAAAGACAGATTTAACGTATACTTCACAGCAATGCCCTGAAGCTCCTTAGAGCAGTTAGTCAAGAGAAAGGACATAGAAGAAAGCAATTATGACAGCTGGATCTCTTACTAATACTTAGGCAGTTCCCCTAAAAAGAAAACACAACTGCATATGCACAAATGTACTAGGAAAAACTACAGATAGAATCCACATTCGTAAATATATTTGTACACCAGCTAAGAAGCAATTTAGAAGAGACAGCATTGGGAGGTAATAGACATTCATGATTGGACACCTAGACTGAACTCTGTTTTTTTTACTGTCTGAAATTCAAGTAGCTCATGAAAAATATAAATTTCAGTGCAAAATTAGCAGCCGCCTTAGCACAGCTCAGCACAGCATGTATTAACAATTAAGACATCACAGAAGGAGGACATGAATTCATCTTTTTGAGCAAAAAACTTTACAGCAATATCCACACAGGCACAGCACACTTTCCTATTAGCAAATGCTTAAAGAACATGCCTGAACAGTTTGGAAAGAGAACAAGAAAAAAATTGCTATATTAATAGAGTTTTTGCAGTAGGCTGCAATATTAGCTACTCTCTTTTTAAAATTTCAAAATCACCCTGCCTAAAGTTAGTGAGTGAAGGTGTTAAAAAGAATAATCAATTTAGTGCTCAAACCCAAAATCTAATACCGAGACTTTTCATGCCTGATGTTGCATTTCTGTAATTTCCAATTCAAATATTCTCAATTTAGAAGTGAGAATCTCTCTTACTTACATTCCTTTCCTCATTTACACATGCAACAGCTAAACTGCAGTTCTTTGGGCCTGTGGACTATCACCATGAAAATAAAAAAAGCTGCAAGTCAAACTCCCCCTTCACCTACATCTGTATCTGTTAAATGAACTCTTTTTATACAACAGTTACTGCCCTCAGAGCATCAGAGATGTAACTGGAAAAAAAGAGATTTGACCATACTAGAGCTCTCGTTATCATTTTAGATAAAAGCAGTTTTAAAAAAGATAGAATTTGTTCTCCCATAGCATTATAGGTAATATGCAAATCTTTGCCAAACTGGCAGCACTACTATTTCTATTCACAAGCACTCAATTGATTCACAAATTCAATTTTTTTCCGCCACAGATGATACTTATTATAAGGGTTGAGCCCAATGTTGTTTGAAATAACTAAGATCAGAGTGCATACATTTCACTTTACAAAGGCTGTAGTGACAGAACATTAATTTTAATATCACTGACATGCACTTGAATAGGAGATTTTGAATGTAATCAAATCAATGTATCTTGTTGTAACAGCAAAAAAACCTATCCCTATCAAGAACAACATCTATTTTGTAGTGGAACTTAAATCCACGCTCTGGACCCTGGCCTCGCCAGCATTCAGGAAACAAAAGAGGGGAAAATGACAGGTACAACAGCACATTGAAATTGAAAACTACCCAGAACCCTCAAGTGGCTCACCCAGGTGATAAGCATCAGTGTGCACAGTTTTCTTTTAAAGCAGTGGTACCAGGTCCTCAAGTGAGGAATCGCTTTGCTTTATGTATCAGGGAGCACAGGAAAGACACAAAACTAGCAAAAAGGACAGACAGCCCAAAGAGAGTAACACACAATAAGAAATGGTTATTACTTCAGTGGGACTAGTCACAGCATATACAGATAATACTGTACAGTATATTTTTTTTTCTGGTTGAGCATGAATCACTCTAATGTAAATTGTATCACACAGTAACGATATTTCCAAAAGAACGGATGCTGCTGCCTTCGTCTAAAAGCACTTTCAGTGTGTGGTTCTCTGCTAGATAATAATGTTCGAAAAAGATGGAAGGTTTAAGTAGAGGATCTGGGGACGAAGTACTTGTAGGTGGTGCTGAAGTGTCCAGGTCCACATCTGCAATAACTAAATCTCCACCCAGATACTGCACAATTCTGTAAATATTTTTACTCTCATATGCAAGATCGCTTTGGCGATACTCATCCTTTTTTCTGAGTATGCGCCTAAGTCTAATAGTCTGGGAGAGGTATAGCACCAATTCCCTGCCTAAATTCACCTGGGATCTTTGAGCTAAGCTTTCTTCTAAATAAAATGCTTATACTTAACCACAGTATAAGCTCCCTGTGATGACTCTCACTGAGAAGGGGGTGGTTCTAGATTCTGGTCCTTGCATAAGAAATTGTTTTTGCACTTTCTGCGGGGGCGGGGGGNNNNCTGTGGGGGGGGGGGGGGGGGGGAAGACTGAACAAACAGTGCTCAGAGTTTCATTGTATTTGTTTATACCCAGCAGGGTGCCCTAACCCCTGGGCAACAGAGTCATGCTCCCTTTGATTACTCTTCTTCACCAACACAGACATGTCCTTAGCCCCAAAGAACAAAGCTAGGGGTCACACAAAGGGACTATGACTCCTTCGTAAAATCAATGGTCTTCCAACTACTCTACAGGAGTGTTAAAAAAAAACCTGCAGAAGTACTCTTCCAACAGCTCAGGAGGCAGAGTTTTGATCTATTTAGACCGGAAAGTTGAGAAGACTACTGGGAACGCTGTTTTGCACTTACCATAAACGTTGCTTCTGAGGTCATCAGTAAAAGCTTTAAGTAGACTCTCTGGGAAAAGTGCTGAACCGGCATGGTCAAGGTAAGTAATCCCTAAAATAAAAATAAAATTACTAGATTCAATTTTTTAAATATTTAATTCCATTTTCTCCCACAGACTACATTGTGAAGTTCACCGTTCAAACCCCCTAGTGCAGTACCCCACACAAAAAGCGATTTTCCCGAAACTTCCTGGGGTATGACATTTCTCTGCCTGACTTTGAGGTTTCTGCAGCTCTCGAAAAACGCTTCTCAAATATGTTCCAATAGTCAGGCAATATTCACAGCGAGGCATCGTTCATTCACTAGCAGGAAAAAAAAAAAAGGAGGATACAATAGAAGCCCAACATTTTGATTGCATCTTTATAATTTTTTAATTAAAACCAAAATATTTGAAGAGGTCCTTCCTTTCATGTTTAAATTACACATTCTTTGGAGCAGAAAAATCTTTTTGTTCTGCCTGTACGAGAATGAGCAAGATGGTGTCTTCAGCCTCAGTACCTTGTTACTCCTAGGCACTACTTATTATGAAAATTACTATTACCACAATGATGATGATGATGATGAATAGCAACAACAATAGCAGTGTTGCCTCCTTGCTGACAGACAAAGCAACTCTCTCAAGAACTGACAAGGCCTAAATCACGATAGGACTAGTTTAAGTTTTAATGAATTTAAATATTTGCCATTCTGCTGCACTTAACATTCAATTCACTTTTAAAATCTCCTTTTATATTATTAAGCTATTGCAAAACTTTTAAATAAAAGCTTATTGGAAATGAAGGCTTTTTCATGTTTGGCCATTTTAGATTTCTTAATCTTCAGCAATTATTCTTCCATTCCTCCAGTGTGTTTCATGCCCTTTATTAGTTTTTTTCATTTCACTTACCTTAACTATTTCAAATTTTAATAATGATGAATATGATTAAGATTAGAATTTATTAAGCATTTTACAGGCCTTCCCTTTCCACGGGGATTTAAAACTGAGTTAAGCTTTAAACGAGAAGCCTTGACACTTGGAAATACATATTATGTTGCTGTAGCAGTGATTTGGTAGGTAAAGACGTGAGGTAGTGCTAATGATAAAAGCAATCTGGACACCCATCCCTTCTCTTATTTTCAAAAGAGAAAAGCCCTCCCCTGCCTTAAGATGTCCCCACTTAACAGCATCTAGCAAAAGCAAAACTTTTAATGATGGCTTGAAGGTAGTTGCGGTGTTTGGAGGAGATTTGAGGGGAGGAGGGTGGAAAAAAAGGGATTGATTTATTAGACGTACAGACTTTTTAGGGTTTTAGGGTTTGTTTTTTTGTTTGATCCTAGAAAGTTTCTCCCAAGCAGTATGAAGCGGTACATAGAAGCAGACAGGGGTCTGCACGTGGGGGTCCATCCGGCCCAGTTGCTGACAGGAGAGGTTACAGCCGCTTAGCTCTCCCCTTGCCCCGAAAAAAACAGGGCTTTGGAGGGCGAGAGGCACGCTGCATGGCGCAGAGATAGCCAGCCAGGCCCCTGCCCGGCAGAGCAGCATGGCCTCAGCCAGCGAGAGGATGGACGGACGGCAGCAAGGGGACGGCAGCTTTCCCTCCAGCAGGCCATACACGCTCGCCATGGCCGCCCTGCGGCACATTGCCCGCCTGAGGCCAGGGCCTGCCGCGCGGCCGAGGTGGAGTACAAGCGGGGAGTGACAGCCGCAACCACCACCGTCGGGGCCCAGCTCGATGGCAGTGGTCAGGGCGATAAACAACCCACGGTTGCTGGCTACAGCTGGGAGAACTGGGAAAGGCAGCCCCACCGCTGAGAAAGGGAAGAGGCAGCCCTGAGCCAGAAACAGGGCGGGGGAAGGACTGCCGTCCCGGAGGCGACCATGCCGGCCAACAGAGCCCGCACGGAGATGCCATTTGGCTCGTTAGCTCTTACAGGCACCACAGGCACAGCCTAGTGATGCTCCTCAGGAGGCAGACAACTGCTTTTGTTTGGATTCTTTCGGCCCTAAGGAGGCTGACAGCACCGAAGCGATACCGCGACCACACGGCACGAGCGAAAACCAGGCAGCCCGGTTGAGGCTCCTCAAACACAAACCATCCGCCGACAAGGGGACGGGCGCTTTCCGTCCCGACTGATGGTTCTGCGAGGCAACGTGGACTAAAATGTCTCTAGGTAAAGGCCCCTTAACTGGTTTTGCAAATTTGATTCATTATGTAGCTAATTACAAAGTACAATATTGCGGTTCTGTGAAATGGAGGCAAAAAAAATCAGCCGGTCATTTTTTAAATTCCTCCTCTGGGTGTATTACTTTGAAAATGTGGGAGGACATTTGAGGAAGGAAAAATTATTAATACTTAAACTTTTATTTTATCTTTATCTTTAATGCTGCTGTTTAACTGAAAAGACAGAACAGGATTTAATACTCTCTCAACTGCCCGAAAAAAAGAAACAGGCGCTCTCATCATTTGAGACTGCACTGAAACAAACATCTTCACCGCTATTGCACTTTTATGCTGTAGGTTTTTTTTTCTTCCTGTCTTCTTTCAATAAAACTATATTTTTAGAGGAAAGAAAAAAATGTGGCACATGCATAACACCAGCAAAGGAAAGAACATTAATAACTTTCATTCTGCTTTTCCCCTGGTTTAATAACATTTGCTATTTTAACTTTATTGAATGCATATTAACGAAAGAGATTTGTCAGTATATATAGAATAATACAGTTCCCCCTCTTTCACTGTGATATTCAGTATATAGGTTGTCAGCACTATGAAATTATACTGTTTACTGAAAGTAACGGGAGAAAGAAAATATAATATGATCAACCCAACGAAAATTAAAATGCAGTATCTATCAGAACGTGGTTTAATTGCTTGGGGAAAACGTAAAATTAACTTTTAGGTTAATTTACATACCACTATGTTTGGAATGTGTAACTGACTTCATTGATCTAATAATATACCAACTATTTGATAAAATCACATTTCAGAAGTAGGGTTTTTTATAGGAGTATCAAAAACCATTCAATGTGTCAGCATTAGTTATGGAAAGTTATTCAGCAAGAGTATCGGTTCATAAGCTGTAATATTCACATGCTAATATTCTTGCAGATTAATTTTACATGGGGAACTCTTTGGGAACCAACTTGGGCCAGTCTGTTCTGATGAAGAAAGACCCAGTCCAGCTCCCTGTGCTCCTTCTGTGCTACAATTCACCTCCTGATAGAGCATCCGCCACCTCTGCATACCTGCCTTGGCTCTTGGTAAGACTTCATGAGTGCACATGCACATCCAGCCCCAGAAACGCCAGGGGACCATTCAGTTTAACAGAATATTCCTATCTTTTAAATGAAAAAAAGATAATGATAATTTCATTTGGAGCATTTTAAGATTAGAGTTTAAGAGCAGAGGAGAACACTGGACTACATAGTCTGACCGCCTACAGAACACACAAGGCAAAAGGAAACTACCCGGATTAGCCTTTTGGAGCCAAAAATGCCTGCTTCTGACAAAAGCACACTTTCCTAAAAGGTGATTCCACCTAACTTTGAAGAAAGTTAAAGACATCCTGTGATGAACTAAGAGTAGAATAAGGAGGTTACGTCTTTATTAAATCTTTTAGTAATTATTAGGTTACGTATATGCCTACCACACAGAGGACGGTCTAAAGGGAGAGTAGCACAGAGAGACCATGGATGCACACCCGCCAATGGCCTGCTGACACAGGCTAGACTAAGCTTTCTCCTCTTTCACACCCCACCCATAAACCCATGTCTGGTCACCCAGTTCCTATTCTCGCTAAATTATTACTACTTTGGTATTATGTAATCTGCTCTTTTAATCCCTGAAATTGTTCTTGGCGCTCTACATTTCTGAACTTTGTCTGAACAAGTATCACTTCCAAAAATAACCAATTTACCGACATTGCATGTGGCCGCCCCATGTCCCCCTCCTTAACCTTTTGCCATCCTGTGATTCTACCATGGCCACCAAAACAAGCCGACCTGCACTGTGGCTTCACGGATTATTTCTGACAGTCCTGGCACTTCAAAATTCCTGCACTTCAGCTGATTAGTGGCTGCCAGTTACACTGCCAAAAGTTTCTTTATGAAGAATGAGATGTGCAGTCACAGGGCAGCAACTGTACGTAGTCATGAATTTTCATTGGCGGATATAATTGCAATTCACTGGGATTATATACACAGTATTACTTGGAAAGTAGATCCAGCTAATGCCCTGGGGAGACAGTATGTATCTTAAGTACAGCAATATTAACAAACCCAGTATGAAACACATTCTATGAAAACAAGCTGAGGGCAAAATAAAGCATTATCTGTCAAAAGATAAATATGAGAGATTTTCATACACAAAAACAAAAGCAAGAGAAAACTGGAACAACCAGTTCAAGGTTGTGACAAAAGTGGGGAGGAGAGGTCTCTACAGAGGTAGACAAGTGTGATACCATCTGGACACAGTGAGGTTTAAACAGGTAGTAGTATCACATCAGGTACCTCAGGTTATTGTTGTCCCCTAAGTCAGATGCTCTTTAGAGGCAGCTCCCTCTTTCCTTGACTGTGTAAGAACTTAGCTCCCATCAAGGATGCTCATAAATGAAATGTGAAAAGTAGCTTTAACTATGTAACACATACAAACTTCATAAAAGTGCCTGAAATCTCACAATGATACAGAGCATGATATGCCCACACACTATACAGACAGATAAAGATCCTGGTTCGGCAAAACCATTAATCATAGAATCACCAAGGTTGGAAAAGACCTCCAAGATCATCGAGTCCAACCATCAACCCATCACCACCATGCCTTCTAAACCATTTCTCGAAGTACCACATCCACACGTTTTTTGAATACCTCCAGGGATGGGGACTCCACCCCCTCCCTGGGCAGCCTGTTCCAATGCCTCACCACTCTTTCAGTAAAGAAATCTTTCCTAATATCTTATTTAAACCTCCCCTGGCACAACTTGAGGCCATTTCCTCTCGTCCTATCGCTAGTTACTTGGGCAAAGAGCCTCATACCCTTCTCACTACACCCCCCTTTCAGGAAGTTGTAGAGAGCGATCAGGTCTCCCCTCAGCCTCCTCTTCTCCAGACTGAACAACCCCAGTTCTCTCAGCCACTCCTCATAAGACTCATAAGGCCCTTCACCAGCTTCATTGTCCATTAAAAGAAAAAAAACCAACCAAACAAAACCTACTAATATGGCTTGAGACTGGTTTTGCTGGATATTTTCTGGATTAAACATTTAGCATATGTTGCTATCTGTACCTTCAGTTCCTGTTTGGCATTGATTTAGACAAAAACTATGAAAACCAGAGTATGTTTTATGTATAACAACATGCCTCTCACCTAAAAGCTCCTGCTCTGCTAGACAAGGTAATGTTTTGTTTTACTTGCTTAGGGCCAAGGAGCTCTCCAAAAGACCACAAAAGCACAGTGCTTGATGGACAAGGCCATAGATGCCCAAAGCCTGAAGAGTTACCATGCAGTTAAAGGAGACACTGTTCCTCAGCATGATTTGGCTTAATTGCTCCAGGCCTGGTGAAGTAACGCAGCAGTCAGCCTGCGGCTACGGGGCACGTTCTGCTTCCCACTTCCAGTCCACCGAGTTCATCGATTCGAGTAATCACAGCTCGACCCCCTGCCAAACGCTGATCCGCACTGGACTCTGAGCAACCTGGCTAACAGTATCAATATTCTGAGGGCCACTAAGAAGTTACTGAGTTCTGTGAGAAAGTGGTGTTTAATTAATGTATTTCAGTCTTTGGCTTGACGGACTGCTTACAAAAAGCAAAGCATGACAGGTGCAATTACATTTATCTGTAAGAAGTTCCCACCATTTTTCTCCACATGCTATTGGTTTGCATTATTTGCTCTCATTGCGTTATTACCCACAGCAAAGCAGACAGCACATTAAAACAGTTTACAGTCAATACCATACACCTTTTTTGCTCGTTGTTCTCAGCAGGGGCCATCCCAACTCCACAAAAGCTTTTTAGGTGGATAGGCTATTCCAGTAAGCACTGGCACTATTCTATGTACGTTACCCCTCGTTTACAACTTGCTGGTATTGAGGTCTATGGGAGCACTAAGAAACCAAGGATTTCACATTTATGAAGAAGTCACATCTAACCCCCAAATGTATCTTTCACAGCTGCAGAAAAAAAAAAATACACGCCATCAAATGTCATCATTTGCCAGCTCCTGGGCTAAATGAGACCACAGTAAAGGGATCAGTCAGCACCCACCTTCGTCCATGCGGCCCACCTGTAAGACACAGCTTTATTCAGTGCTCACTTTTTGCTCGCTAGGGTGTGATTAAATATCGACTGCAGTCAGTGATTCCGTTTCCACAGACACCTTTAACAGGTTGTGCGCCAGAACAGCTGAAGCCTTACTTGTGGGCATGAACCAGGGATACCTCAGCTAAATGCGAATAACATACTGCAGCCGACCATCTCATCGTCTTTGGATGAAATACAAATCACAAGTGATTAATATTTATGCAAGTCTCCAAACAAATGTAGCTCACCCAAACTGAAACTAGCTTTCACAACCTCCCTAGCAAATATTCTACCATCTTTCAGTCTCTTTTTTTTTTTTTTTCTTTCTCTCTGATGCGATTGATCAAATGAAAGGAGAGTTGAAAGAGAACATATTCCCCATTCTTCCATTACCGGAAGATGCTTTTGTTGGTTTTGCTGAAATTTTCACAGAAGCATTTGCTTTTGTGTAGGAAAGAGGCATTCGGCATTTCCACTGGAGATGAAAACACGATGCTAAAAAGCGATGTTTAAGGAATCTTAATAATAATAATTCATAATAGTGGTCATTAGCTAAACATTCTAGTAGCATTCTCCTGCTCTATTTTGCTTCCCATTCTTCCCATAAAACAGCCACAGGCTTACAACAACATGTCAAGATAATGTTTGAAACTGACTGTTCCAGTCAGTTCTATTTCTTGCTCTGTGACCTGAATTAATTGGATTCATATAAAATCTAGGACAAATTAGTGACTCTAAATATTCCCTGCAAAATATATCAAACGAAATGTGCAGTGACATATAGAAGAAGGCCGTTTAAATTATTTTATGGGTTTCCAAAAACACTAGAGGAAGACAAACTAAGTTCAAAATAACAGAAAACCAACAAGAAACCCTTTTCTTCTCCCTTTTCTCTTAAGATTCATTTCATTACACAGAAATACTCACATCACTATGCGCTTCTGGGAGCAAGAGCCTTGGGTTGAACATGCAACCAGAGCAATAATTAAACACCCACATGAGAGCTGGCACATGCAATGAACAGTGAATGACAGCAAAATCAGTTATCCCGCCTGTTGAGACCCTACAGAAGTACTTCCCAGCTGGCATTTCTTCTCGATGACAAGACAATGTGTAATGCCTCGTTTGGCCAACGCAACTGTACCTCCCTCTGCTGGCTTTTTCCAGCAAAGAGAAGAGGCTGCTACTGCAAACCAGTCGTAGTTATGCTCCGGTGGAAGTTCTTCACCCAAGGTTCCCCACAGACTGTTACAGCCCTCAATTTATTTATACTGTCCAGCAAACGGTCTGTTGCCAGGTACAGACAGTGAGGATCAACTTCAGGAATATAAGCGTAAGATAAACATATGTTTCCCTTCAGCATAAATTATGACTATCTTTCAGAGGCAAACATGTAAAACCAAATAACCATGTTACCAAGAGGAACTGTATGTAAATTCAAAGACTGTGAAACGAAGAAAGTGAGGACCGTTGGCCAGAACCCCACTCTCATAAGACAAGAGGTCTGAGAAGATTCTCCTGGCCCACAGTGACTAGTCCTTTGCTACAACTGGTGACTACACTTATCGACCCAGCTACTTCCATCTGAAAAATTGGTAGGTTATTAGCCTACCTTGCTCAAACCAGAACGGTGCTTCAGAATTGCACCCTCCTAGTAAGAAATGACATCTTAACCTCTAGACTAAGTTTTTTCCACAGTCAGTGTATTCTCTTATTTCCCGTGTCAGCATCTTTTTGCTTTAATACCTATCTTCACCCACTTTGCTTCAACAGGTATTTCTCCCTTGACAAACCAGTAGCACCTCTCCATGGCTAAAAATGCTAATGCATGATAAACTGGACAACCCATTCTAGTCCCAGTGGCACCCCTCCCAGGTTTCTTGGAGGGGGGGAGGATAGAGGGTTGGAGAGCATGGGGTGGGGGAGCAGAACGCACATTCCAGAAAAAGATCTGGAAAGCTAGAGTAATTTTTCCTAACTTTACTGGAAAAACACCTTCTCAGAGCAATAAATCCATATCTCTTGGCTTACACTCCTAACTGTTACTCCTTACCTCGTTTACACTCCTAATTGTTCTAGTAGTCAGAAGAAACAGCATCATTAAACCAGGGAGAGGTTTAGTGCTTGAAAACTCCATGTATGATGTTCGACCAAGGTCTCCTGTATCACCTTTTCACCAGTAACCTGTCACCAATGTAAAATGAAAGCACAAACAGGAGACGGACAACAGTTTTTCAGTGTGCTTTCTATAGTGGGAAAAAATGTTAAGTATAGAAGTATCAATATGGCTTCTGAGTAACTAACAGAAATACAGAAATTTTATTGGGCAGATAGGAAGTATGCACGAAAAACTATGTGTAAGCTTTTCTAGTGCATATGTATTGGGTTAATCTAAAGATTTTTCCATCATAAAATCTTTTGGCACTGATTTGCTACAAAGCAAGCCAGTTTAACTTTTATTTTATAGCAATTTGATCCAAGCTGCTACCTCAGGTGAAACTTACTCAACTATAAGCAGACCAATCTAAATGATAACATTATGCTCAATTGCTTCACCTTTACTGAAGTTCACAGATTGCATTAGATATACCCAGGTCAATAAGATGACTCATTAAATAAATTTATTTCTTATTTTTGGATTTTTTTGAAATGAGAATTATTTTGTAAAATTTTTCAGGACTGAGTGTAATTTCCTAATACCTCCAGAAGCAATGTACAAACTTCAGTACAAAAAGCATCACCTAATTGGAAAACAAGATTTTTTCCCCCCTCAAAAAAATAAATATCTAACAGACACAAACAAGTTTCTGTCAATAATTTAACAGGAATGTAATTATACATAGGCATAATGTTCTGTGACTACCTTACTATATTTGGCCTAACTTAGTTTCTACGGCTTATTTTCCATCTATTAGGGGTCTTGCCAAGCATAGATTAAAAGTCTTCAACAACCATTTCCAAGAACATGCTAGGAATGAAAAAGTACATTTATCAAAAAATAATGTTATAGTAAACCACGGTTTTTAATTCTGAAACAGTATGACAACTGCAGAGTCTTATTACCTAGTACTGACATAAGTAACAGAATACCAGCTTCCTAATGACTAGGCCTGAACGCAGCAGTATGTGAGAGAAATCCTACCTAACACAGGCCTGCTTTTAATAGGAATAACAGCATGCAGCTTCCCGATATTCTGGTTTTCTAACTTCACTGATGTCTGGCATGTTACAGCTTCCTAAAAGAAAACTAAAAATCACTTGAGCTGTTGACACAAGCACACAGTTTATGACCCTCTTTCTAAGGGACTGTTACCATGTGACACAGGTTTTGGAGGTTTGGTCATGACTTTGACTCTAACTTTCAACAACAAAAATCCACTGCTGGTTACTGCCATACAGCTGTTTAGGAGGATTTTGTGGCTCTTCCAGAGATACTACCTTCCATTGGGTAAAGACATTATCAAGGGACATATAAAGAGCTGCAATGGGACAAAAAACGTCTTTCACAAAGTCCAGTGAGTAAAAAGGAATGCAAGTGAAGCCTGGTTGAGTTTCCAGCTGTACTGTAATGAATAACCAGAGCAGAACTTTGCCTTCAGGTCACAGAGACCTCACCTTTGTGGAAGAAAAGCAGGCTCCATTCAAACATAGGAACGCGCATCAGGGTCTGATTCAGAGCCTTTGAAGTAATTATGAGGCTCTGCTGAACTCTGCATGAGTTAAACCATTAACAAATATGCCATAATCAGCACTTCCTAAACACACTGCACTGATTACCTTTTTGGTTCCATGCCAAGTTAAAGAGCTGGGTTATGATGTGCACAGAAGCTTAAATGACCTTTGAAACAAGTGAAATTTTCCTTTCTTGAATAAGATATGCTGGGCTGCTTATATGGCCGTCTCCTCATGTGGCATCTACACGACATCTTCAGTCTCTGGGGTACACATGCTCTGGAGGTCCAGGTATCAATTTAAAAAGTGTAACATTTTTAATAATCCATCAACAAGAGGAGTAGAAGGGCTACAATAACAGAGGCAACATCAGCAGGATCTCAAAATGACATAAAGCAGCTTACTAGAGACAGTTACGTCAAACGAAGAACGCTCCAGAAATGTATTCAAGACATCCAGGTGACTGAGTGTCTCCCCTAAGAATATATTACACACCTTTATTTACAAATATGCACAAATATGCCTGTGTATGCCGTACTGAGAAGGGTGTATGAATATACATACATAAGTGTATCCCTTTAAGAGGATAATTAGTGTTTTCATGTTGCTTCTTGTAGCAGAACATAAGGGAAACGCAGATGTGAATCTGGAGACTCTCTTCCCTTACAGCTCTTTTCCACCTTCTCTACTGCTTCTCTAACTGCACATTTTCATATTTTTGGCAGATAACCCAAAAGTCATCCCAACTGCTTTCAGTCTCACTTAATCAAAATAGAGGTCTACAGAACAGCACCAACACTCAACTAAAACAGTAACAACTGTTGGTAACACACCAAAGTTGTTTGGTTTTTTGTCAGGTCTTCTTTCATTAAAGAAAGAAAAGATACTTCACCTTAAGCATCTCCTTCCTTCCCCCTAAATAAGACAGACCAAAACAAAGGTATCTAAACATCTACGTTAATCACAGTTACTGGTGGATACCTTTGAAGAGAGTTAGGCATACTTCTAACTTGAATAAATTCGCATTCACTAGAGAATTTCAGCACAGGGGACTGACTTCTAATGCTGTTCAGCTCATTGCAAGTCCATTCAGTCAACTACCCTTCTTTGCAACTTTACTTTGTTTATTGGGGTGTTTAAATAAAAGTAGGATTTCGGGCACCTGTGAAGTTAATCCAATTTATGCTAGTACTCACGAAGAAAATACAAATATCTAAGCATCTTGAATCCAATAATAGACTGACACTGCTGATGCAAATACACAGAATTTCAAGTTTGCAAACAACCTTCCAGTGGATACTTTTACCTACAAAAATGAGTTTCGCAGTTGCTCCTCTTTTTTTAGGGACCCAAAAATAAAGCACTTACAACTTTATCCCAGTTTCATAGCCGTACAGCTAAAGAATATTTTGCTGCACTTCACTAAATCATGGTATAATTTCTCTCATTTAAAGGGCTTTTTTCAATACTAACAACATTAGAAATTAAAAATAATTATAATTTCACCATAAATTATTCAAAGTACTAAATACAAATGGCCTCATTAACACTAGACTAACATTGAGAATGAATAAAAGATTATGCATGGAAAAACAAATATTCCACAGTTTCCCTAATCTCTGAACTCTGAGCTTAAAATTACAACTCCACCACAACACCAGCTATTGTATTTTGCCTCAAGGCAGCTGAGAAAACATTATGCACTTAAAAATCAAGATCTTCCCCCACAAAATGTAGAGTCTTGCCATATTTGAATAAATGACAATATCAGACACAACATTCATACAACATATTTTACTCAGTTTATGACACAAGATACTTGAAAATACTATCTAGATAAAAACACACATAGCATACTCTGCCTCCAGTACTGACTACAGGATTGCATCCTGAATATGAGTAACAATTTCATATCTGGAGTCTCCATAACTATCAAAAACACACTGAAGTGCTGGAGTTCCTGGAGTTCCCTACCCATGCTAAAGCCTGGTCCTTCTTTATAGACCACTTCTACCGATGCTGTACAAACCAGAGATTGCTGAACACACCTATTCCTTACGTGGGCAAAGGATGTCAGGTAGCACGTTGAGTTATGCAAGCTAAGAAATGCAGGAATTGATTCTGTAACACGAATCGAGGATGCAGAGGGATTTTAAGTGAGGTGAACACTATTTACATCAGTGAATGATCAAATTAATAATGAACAGTATTAGCATAAATGGAAAAGTAATAGTAATTTGCTAATATTTCAGAGCAAATTTCTGTGCTGTTAATTTTCAAACACTTCCTCAGACTTGCTAGTCTAAAACTATAACTAGAAGTACCATGACAGAATACTATTGAGTTTCTGTAGTGAGCTCTTATTATATCCTGAAAATTTCTACTTTTTGTTGAATTTCTGCTTGCGGACATAATATTACCATATTCCCCCCAAAACAAGTATGTTGAAGGCAACAACAGTACATTTGGTTCTTATCACTTGCATTGCAAAGCTACTTATTTGTCATTAAGATGAAATTCATTTGTAATTCCTGTTTATTTTTAGCAAAACTGCAGGACCATTTTTTACCAAAAGGATCACCCAGGGGGTGTAAAAATGAAACACCTAAACATATCAAAAAACCTTCTAAAATAATTAGTAAAGGTTTCCAGTGGAGCACAGAAAGCCAAGGTATGGGTCAGAGGTTTGAAAAACGTAAGCAAAAAGATTATAGCTCTAAGAAAAGGAAGCACAAAATCAAATGTTTAACTAAAAACTTAAATTTTAAAATTGGTATGTTAGGGTGCCCTCATTTGTGGCCTTAGTTACAGCTACCTCAAGAAGGACCTGATTTTCAAAGAACTGTAAGATCACATCCATTGTAAATCTGGTTCAGTCAGATGTCTCAATCTGGTCCCCCCCCCCTTTCAAATTAGAGTACCCAAAATTCAAACAATTAAGGGGGGGAAAAGTCTTGGTCAACATCTTCTGACACAATAACAACTCAAAGAATGCATGTAACCAGCATATACAACAATTGTTTCTACATGTTTCATTCCGGATCCATTTAGTTCTAAAAACTGCTCTCCAAATTTGTGTCATAAATAAGCAAAATGGGAATGATCCCTATTACAACATGTAGTCACCACCGTAACACAATTCATGGCTCTCCCATAGTCAACCCAGAACAAACCCAGGCAATTAGCTGCACAGAACATCATGCAGGTTTCATGTGAGATAACTACTTTGACAAAGTTTGTTTCCAGATGGACAGTGAGCCTTCTTCAGTATTCCGTATAAATATGAGATATCTGGTGCTTTATCTCCACAGAAAATCAGGACAACGTGAATCTCATAAGATCAGTTATTGCACAATGTACATAGCTTTTTTTTTTTTTTTTTTTTCCCCCTTCTTCTCCGCCCCCTACAGGAGCAAACTCTGGGCTTTGCTTCTCCAACATGTGCTAACAGAGGGATATAAGAAGGGCATTAAGCGTAAACTTCTCCCCATGCCCACCCCATTCTGGCTTTCCCTTCTGCCCCTCTCCCAGCTTGAATTACTTTTATTTCTTTCTGCTAAGGGAGATGACTGTTAGGCACTTAGTGTTCTCACCAGATTGAGACTAAAAATCCTGGATTTTTATATATATATATACATACACATTTATGTACATTTATTTATATCTTTACATATACCCATTGTAATGAGTGGTCGGTGGAGAAACAATAAGAAACAATCAGTTTTGATAGGAATAGGTTCTTGCTTATATGTCTCTTTCACTAGTGTTTCATTTTTTCCTCATATTATAACCCTGTCTGCAAGCTGGGAACCCTAACCAACCATTAGACTAGACAGCTGTTTTCCCCTGTGTCATTCCACAGGGAATACATAGGGCAGTGAAGTAGACTCAATGCACGCAACATTGCCCATACCTTATTTACACTAAGAGCCTAAACAGTAAGGTTTCTCCTTTGGATTCACCTATTTCTGTTCTCAAACTATGGGAAATTCAATCTACACCCCCAAAAAACGGAGATGCAGAGTGACTAGAAAGACCGCAAGTTAGGTAGACAGATTATTTTTAAAAAAGTATAAAAATTCATCTGTTGTCCTAAAGGAAAAAACAAGAGAGCTCCCTTCCACTGCCCCCTCTCATGTCCCAAAGCTCTTTATAACTCCATTATAAATCTCAATTTTACTCATTTCAAAAATTCTCATGCTCTTTCAGTACAATCCATGTAAGAACTTAATAATTTTTAAAGCCAAAGTAAGATCTATAAACATGTAACTTGGGAGGCATTTGAAGAGGTTAGAAGTAGCCAAAGGCAGGTTTTCCCCCTAACTTCCTAATACCCACTCATTATAAATAGTTTTACACGTAGCATTGAAATACAAAACCTGAAGGAGACCACTGTAAACTAACTGCTATTTGATCAGTTCAGTATGTAATCACATTTCTACAATGAGCATGAACGGAAGCAGAAGCGACTGATATTAGATGTCGTGTGTACCCACCAGGCATCTAGCATTCAGATTTGATCAGGCACTTTTAGAAACATGACAGCTGTCATGAGATTATTTAGTACTGTTTTCCCCACTTCAGTGGCACTGAAGTTTATCCAGGAAGCGTTGCAACGTAAGCCTCGTGACATTTTACAAGTACACCTATCCTTCTCTGTGCTTGCAGAAATGGAAGAAAAACTGATTAAAGTTCTGATGGTAACAGCTACTTAATCTCTCAGGAGCTGTCACGCTCAGCCATGCAAAGCTCGGAGAATCGACCTAGTACCTCCAAACAAGCATTACACACTGTGAACTCTGCAAAAGTCCGCACATGTAAAGGAATAGAGGTTTTCATAATTTTTTTTTTTAATGGGTAGCTTCAGTTCCCATGAGGTAAAAAGCTGGCTTTGCCTTTCATTAGATCTAATCAGAATAGAAATATGCCAACAAAAGCAGGTGTTTTTAAATTTGACACTTGGGGGGCAGGGAGGGGAAGATTTCTCCAAAGCCCTGAAAAACACCAGATGGAAAGGAAACTCGATAAAAAAAAAATATGGTGAAACACACTAGGTTTTATACTTTGTCATCATTCTCAAAATAGTCAACCTCACACTATTACAGGCTTCTGAGGATAACAAAGAGGGTGAGTTGTAAAAGGGAGAAATAGATGGCTTCACCCCTCAGTGAGCATTTCACTGGACTAGACCCACCCTTTGGGCAAGCTGATAACTGAAAAACAGGGGACGGAGGGAGGTTTTGTTTTCACACAGCCTGCATCTCAAGGAGGGTCCCCATAGTGCGGCAAGAAGGCTTCACCTTCTGGGCCCAAATCTCTCCTAGTGGGTCGAACGAAGCCAGGGCCATGGCGGTGCAAACCAAAAGACAGCCCTGGTTCCACAGCCCTGCAGTGCAGCGACGCTTTCTGTGCTCTGCAGATGAGTTTCACCAAGCCTGAATGTAAGGCAGCTCCTAACAAAATCATCATGACTTCCTTCCTCGCTCCCAGAAGCCCGATTTCTATGCAAGCGCTAGTTTATCACCCAAAGATCACTTGTAATCCTGTTTTCCAACCAAAAAGCCCTAGGCCTCTGAAGAAATAGAAGGCAGAAAGTTTAAAACTAAACTTGAAAATGAGCTATGAAAGTTACTATTGAAATGGCTTTTTGTGGTAGGAAAAGCAATATTAAAGAAGCTTACTTTTTGTCCCCAGACATCTATCTCCTCTCCCCCTCACTCACACCCATTCTTTTCCTTCAGCTCAGTGTTTTACAGACACTGAGAGGCTTTAAAGTATGCAGATGAAGTGGGAATCACCACTCATGATCAACCCTTCTCAAGGAAAACATTTCACAGCATCAAATCCTCAATTGTAGTTGTGAACCGAAAAAAACCTGTCATAGTTTTTCTCCCTCCCTTCCATATTTGTGCTCTTGGGGAGCTTGGAGAAATACTACGACAGTTCACTGATGGCAGATTAACTGGACAGGTAACAATCCTTAAAACAGAGGGCTTAACCTCACTAATGGAAAAAACCTGGCGTGGACATATGCTTCAGTCAAATCAGAAATAATTGTAAACAACAGAACAGAAAGGAGCTTGTGAGCCCCCCTCACAGGGGCTGCTCTGGCCCAGGAAATAAGGAAAGTCAGCTGCGGTGCAGTTCAGAGGTGGTGTTCTCTTTCTTTCCTTATTTTATCTTAAAAATACACCTCTGCAGCCATCCCTTAAAGGTTGTTTTTGCATTTTTAATGTCTCTGACAAAGAACGTCATGTTACACAAAATATATCTTACACAGCTTTCAGTTTCTTACGTACTGCGAGCCTTCCAATTCACTTCTAATGAATTTAAATGGCATATGTTTTTCTTCACTTGTAGCAGTATTAAATTACCTTTTTTTAGCAGAGCAACCAATCATCCTGCATTTGTATTACTAGGCTGTCTCGGCAGCATTGTACATGCCACTAAACATCTATGCTAAGTGATAAGACGATGATTATTATCATACTGCTACACTTCCACGGTACGTTACTTCTCAGGCATTCGCATTCTTAGAGGGAATGCATTTAAAAGCTGTTATTCATTAACCAAATGTTTCATTTGTTTGTGAATACAAACTCTGTGACCACGTAACAACGGAGTGCCATCACCTGTGCACAGTTTTCTCTGAACATCAATTCAGCCAGCTTCCCAGCTACGCAGTACTAGTGGGTTTACGTGCAGGAGATTAAGTATCACGTCTGCATCTGGCAAAGGTTCCTTTTTCATGCAGGCTTTAATTTTACTCCATTCAGTCCATCAGGTAGGGAGTTTTTGCTAGGTAGGCACTTTTATTTATCTGCTTTTATCTAGTCTCTTGAGAAGGCAACATGCATTATCAAAGCAAATTGTCCATCACAACTGAGATAAAACAGGGTATTAAGAAGAGTCTCCCATTCTGCTCACTGGGCGTACGCACTCCTAAACTGATTAAATCTGTAATGAGTATTTTCCTAGCGTGGGATGAATCAAAGACGATCACAGATTTTAAAAAAGTTGCATACTGCCAGAGCAGCTGAGTAACATTTTGTTTTGTGACAATTCTAATTGCTTACATTGAAAGAAACTGTAGGCGGACATACAAATAATAAAACTGTGACTCCCAGTCACATGTTTCATAAGTTACTTAGTAAGTTACACTCCTTAATAAATTACTTGGGAAATGAATGCCACAGCAGGTGAACAGCATATTTTACTCAACAGCAATACAAAGTCCTTTTTTCCAAAGAAAGGCAACATGTTTGTACCCATTACTGACACCATCAGTTCCAAATTACTGAATTATGATAACTTTAATGCACTACGTGGCATGAACATAAGAATGTGGAAAATCCTGGGCTTCAATTTCTTCTTCAGGAAGAAATTACAGGACAAACTTTCTGATGACTGTGTAACTTTACCCGACCTGTTCATAGGCCTGCAAAGGGATATGAACAGTGATATTTAGTGTTTAATTGTGCATTCATGAAATTAATTCACACAACATTAATTTAATTAATGAATATTTGTTCAAATGAGCTTCCTGTCATCTTTCCAAATTTTAATTTAGGACATCGTTCTGTATATTGTCAGAAGAAGTAAGCTTAGTGGTCTGTCATTCCCCAGCTAACCACGTCACCAACAGATCACATCCTTGGATGTCTCTCTCTTTTCAGAAGACCATAAATGACAAAAATCCTGTCCAGTCATGGCCTTAGCTTTCTTTTAAAAGCATTTTAGATCCTGTTGCTCCAGGGACTAATCTGAATGAGCACAGAAACCACATCTTTTTACTTCTCTTGCAAAAGCCACATTCCCCTGTCTGCTACAAGAAAGGAGGAGTCAGTATAATCCTGAAAGCAAGAAGGGGGAAATAAAATAGTGGGGAGAGAAAGATTTCTCTCCCGAAGACCTGCCTTCCAGTTTTATATGTATATTTCATATACCAGAAAAAAGGCAACTTAACACTTTCCCGCATGACACTGTCACAACAGCTGCCTGCCAGGGGTCGTCGCATCCCCATTGCAGGCACCTCGCGGACCATTGCTTCTCCACGGCAGGACAGAAGATGAAGGGGCAAAGAGCATCAGGGCACAGGATCTATCTGGGCTGCCAAGAATACTGCTAGCAGCACAACGACTTGCCTCATTAGCAATGAAACTAATGAAGTCTGACTTTTTACTGCTTTTACTACTGTGGCCTGTCTTTATGCCTCCCTGCCCTACTATACCCCGGTTTCTCCATAGCTCTGTGCCATGGTTTAACCCCAGCCAGCAATTAAGCACCACACAGTTGCTCGCTCACTCCGGCCCCCCGGTGGGATAGGGGAGAGAATCAGAAGAGTAAAAGGAGAAAACTCATGGGTTGAGATAAGAACAGTTTAAGAATTGAAACAAAATAAAGTAAAACAACAACAACAACGATACTAAAAGAATATACAAAGCAAGTGACGCATGATACAATTGCTCACCGTCCGCTGACCGATGCCCAGCCCGTCCCCAAGCAGCGACTGCTGCCCCCCCAGCCACCTCCCCCAGTTTCTATACTGAGCGTGACGCCATATGGTATGGAATGGCCCTGTGGCCAGGTTGGGTCAGCTGTCCTGGCTGTGCCCCCTCCCAGCTTCTTGTGCCCCTGGCAGAGCACGGGAAGCTGAAAAGTCCTTGACCAGTGTAAGCACTGCTGAGCAACAACTGAAACATCAGCGTGTTATCAGCATTGTTCTCATACTAAATCCAGAACACAGCACCATGGCAGCTACTAGGAAGAAAATTAACTCTACCCCAGTTGAAACCAGGACACTCTGACACCCATTTCCCACACCTTCAGTTCTTGACACCACCTTTTCCATAATACCTCCAGAAACCACATCTCCATCTCCTAACAAATGTGACAGGAACCAGTCTGTGATCCAAATTGTTTGTATGCAGATCAGTACGCAACCATAGTAACACTATCAGCACTATTAGATATTAGATAGAAATTATACCAAGCCCAAGTTGACATATTCATAACAATATTTTTTTTTTTAAGTTTCTGAGTTCAGGGAGGCATAAAGATAAAAACACCTTGCAAGTATTTTAGTGTCACATGAAGGAAAACATCTGCATTGAATATTCCTGTGGCTTGGGCCAAGACAACCTATTGTGAAAAACCCGAGTCATTTGAGAGCTCAGCATCCTACTTCCTAAATACCATCTCCGAGTGAAGCATCCTACTAGCCTCCTGCTCTGCAAATACATTGTGCTGTCTTCCCATTTATCAACCTTTCATATCAGTGCTTTTTACTATGCAGCACTCTGCAGTATGGTCTCCCTGAATTCAGTGACAGTCTTTTCACACCCAAGTGACATCTCTGCAGCATCTCTCTGATACCAAGTATGCAATGAATCAAGTTGATAAAAAAAAACACAAAACATTGACCTCTCACCTCTCCATTTGGCTTTTTGTCCTTAGACTGGGAGTACCCTTGAATTCTGGTGAGCAGCTCAGATATGGGAATTGTTACCGTAACACATAACAGAAATTTCAAGAGCTTCACAGGCCAGGTTCTGATTTTGCAGGGGAAATTCCAGTATAAGTGCAGGGACACCAGCAGCAGATCACACCTGTCTGAAAGCTTACATACATTCTTTAATGAATCACCTTACATTTCACATTTAAAAAAACCCGGAACAAATCACACAAACAGAAATATGCTGGGAAGAAATCAATACCCATCTCACATATAGCAACCTCGTAAACACGGAGGAGGACAAACAGGAGAATCTAAGAGGAAGCAAAGCCAAACAAGGAAGGATGCAACACTGGTGAAGGATTCTGTAGGAACGAGATTTTGGTGCGTTTCCAATTTTTGAGTAAAAGATAAGAAAGCATCTTGTGCTTTGCTACATAAAACATCTGCCTGTTTTAATACTTTCATACACTAATATACATCTTGTACAGACATTAATTTTAGAGATCACGTATCTTTTAATTAAAAGTGCAGTATTTTTAAATGGGTAGCTGATACCCTGCAGCATCTATGGAGTTCCATAAAATATCTTTCCAAATCTAATTTTTTTTTTAATCTCTACATGTTGATTTTAAAAAATCTAATGTCTATATGTGATTCTTGCCTCTTGTAAAGAATTTAGTCCCAAATGATCAGTATTTATTTATAAAATACACCTGAAAATTCATGTCAACTGTATCAGGTTTATAGGGTTTGGTACTTTGCTTTTGTGCGCAACATTTCCATATTCCAGACAGAGTTTTAAGTGTCTTACACTATGTGGCTTAGGCGATTACGGAGCCAGTATATTGGTGCAGTGAACATCTTTATATGGGTATTACAACATCAATCTGAAGTTAAAACTGAATTATACATATTACTCTGAGTAATACAATTCAGAAAGAGAAATTACCTGTTTCTTTGAGGGAATTTTTTCTTCCTCTAACTAAACTTTAAAGTAACTAAAACTTTATTCAGTGCTGAAATATTACAATGGCCATACCATTGACTACTGTTCACTAAGAGCTATGTCCATCACAAAGAGCAAAAGATCAACTGAAAGATCAGTTCTGCACAGAGCAGACCACTGATAGCCTTTTGAACCCTGAAATGCAAGGTAAGAAATTCCTTAACAGTACCTGTTACTTCTGTGTAGGCAGAGGAAAATATCTGAAATTAACACACGCTTGCTATTACCGCATTTGATACTAATCCACTTTATGTTCCACACGCGCTTCCCCTTTGATATCAGCTCTTTAGGTAACAGCTTAGTTAGAGAACTACTGCTGACTTGAAATCATCAGGAAGCATTAAGGTGTTACATGAGCATAGATATTGGATTTTATGAAACCACTGTCATGTAGTTGTGCAGTTACACTTTCCATACCACAGCTTTTTTTTATGGTACCTTCTCCAGCCACTAAATGCATCTTCCTAGATGTCTGCTAGCATTTCAAATTGTCCATAAGTAGCCTCCTTCAATAAATACAATTTTTTTTTCTTTCTTACTCCTTC
>VZTL01021759.1:42895-54482 GCA_013400535.1 Scopus umbretta
GCTGCCGGGGGCGGGGGCACCAGCCGGGCCCGGCCGCCACAGCTGCCCCGGTCCGGGCGGTCCGTCCGAAGGGGGCCCGGCGCCGCTCCAGCCGGAGCCCACTGGGCGGCAGGGTCATCTCCTGCCCGCGCTCGGCCTCCGGGCTCAGCCATGCCGGCAGGTGCCCCGGCCGGCGGAGCCGGGCAGAGCCGCTCCAGCGTGAGGGTCCCTGAAGCAGCGGGACGTCGGGGTTTGGGATCACGGCAACACGCGGGCCCCTGCTCGCGTCCTCTCCTGTCGAGGCACGCCATTCACAGTAGGGGTAGCTCCCGGAAATCTCTTTTCCCTAAAATTTCCCAATTCAACGCCCAGTTTTTCCTCATTTCTTCTAGGCGATGCCTCTTCCGCTGTTGCCGATAGGTAGCAGAAGTCGCATCCTCACCCCTTGCGTTGGGCGTACCATACTCCTGCACGGCGCTTAACCGGCTCTGCTGGCCTCCGATGCCACGCGCTCAATGTATAGGACCATGGCTGGCCAAAAGCCTAAGGAGTGGTATGGGCTGGTCATCCGGTGCAGAGGGAACGGCAGCCGTGCACGTAAAAGCCTTTGCTTTGTGGGATAAACTATAACCACACACATACACACAAAAAACCCATAGCCAAAGGAATGGGGTTTTTTTGGGGGGGAGGGGCTGAGTTTTGTTTTGTTTTCTTAAATATTTCTTTTCCTGACACCATTTTTCCAGTCAATTTTTCTACTCACAGCTCTGCAATCTGCAGAGAGTTAAATGACACCCCCCACCCCTCTCAGTCCGATACTAAAATAAAACTGCACGAGTCAGGATGGATCGGCATCTGAATTCTGGTAAGACAGACTCTTTAGTTAGATTGTTTCAAATACTATCAACTGGTCATCAATGAAATGGGAAAACTACCACACTTCAGCCCAAATTGAACCATAAAGATTTTCACTTATAAAAAGATGCTGAATAAAAGCTGTGTAGAAAATTAAAAAGTGAGCCTGACATGCAATAACATGCTAATATGCTCCCTAATTTACATATGAGGAGATTTTGCCCAGTTTAAGAACACAGCCCTGGCTCCGAGGCCCTGAGGAATATTTCTGTAACGCTATAAAAGTATGTTTGTCCCTGCCCCTGTACTCATGATTGTGGCAGGTATACAATACTGTGTCTCATTCCTGGGCATAGTCCGCTTCTGCAGGACTGATCTTAACATTCTGCTGTTCACATCATCACCAATACTGTATCTCTCTACATTTGGCTTGCACCTTGGGGTTTTTTTTTCCCCAGATGCCAAAACCAGAACAAATACGAGGACATCGTCATATCATCTACAAAATCCACTGCTTCGCTTCGGTGTGATATATCAATGTTATATAAACATGTTTCCATTTAAAAGAATATCCCCCACAACAACGAGCTTGTATTATACAAACACTATAAATAT
This sequence comes from Scopus umbretta, assembly GCA_013400535.1. Lineage (NCBI taxonomy): Eukaryota > Metazoa > Chordata > Aves > Pelecaniformes > Scopidae > Scopus > Scopus umbretta. The sequence goes on from VZTL01021759.1 coordinate 44,345, forward strand.
CCCAAGTTACACACGTACTTTTCCTCTAAGGCCTACCTATTAAGCAGCCTAAAATTCCAAAGAGTCACCAGAATTTAATGTGGACAGAAACAGTACCTCACTGCCTCATCTCCTGCCTTCAGCATACTTGCAATTTTAACCTCAGTTTGAAGGAAATGAGGGCTTTGCAGAGAAGAAAGAGTTTCTCGCTTCCATCAGTAATTAATTCTTGAACTAGTTTGACAGTTCAATCATGTGGGGAGGATGGCTAGAAAGCTTCGAGTTTCACGAACATCAGGGCCTGGGTAGAGGAGAGGAGCCTCAATTAGTTCTCCCACTGAAGGAAAAGTTGGGGAACTAATGGAAGTGGGGGAACTAAAAGTGGCACGCTTCAGTCATCAAATCATCATACGCTTCGTTTGACAGCCACCAGGCAATCCATGCACCCAAGGTCTGGGAACGGTCACTGGGCATACCGCTCCTTGCCGAGCAGGACCGTGCTAGCCTATGTGAGGGAGGGGGCGGTGGAATAAAAGGGCATGAATCCATACAAAACCCGGTTTTATTTGTCCTGCTGTTCACAGAACACAGGATTTTAAAATACATTCAGAACAATAATCAAGAGCTTTTGTCATTTCTTTTGATGGGGCCAAAACAAGGGGGAAAGAAAAGAAGAGGAAGGAAATACAAAAATCCAAAGGTGATGCCTTCACTGTAATCAACAATTTAGTTTAAAAAATTGAGTGCATTCAGGAAATAGTGGGCGTTGCACACAAACCTGAAAATGCTTTTTGGGAAGAGGGGTTTGTTTTGTGTTTTTCACCAGAAAATGTAGTTTCACTGCTATTGAAAAATTGCAAACTAGTGTCTGATGCTACCTCAGGAACAGCTTCACGTTGTCTGCACATCCAGAGAAATTCTGCCAGTGCATTCACCTGAAAGTCTGCATCACACCCCACAGATACCAGCTGGGACATAGTCTGCACCTCTCAAAAAACTAAGTACATATACCATAACTTCATCATATACTTTACCTAACAGGAGCTTATTATATTAGTCAGGACAACAGCTTCAGTGCAATTCTCACTAAGCACAATGGTCTCTTGTGTAAATGTAGCACTCTCAGGACTATCAAGGGACCGCAGCTGGAAACTTGAATCCCAAACTAGTTCCGATTTGCACAGGAGAAGGAGACCTGGGTCTTCCTTCGCTAACAGTTCTGAAAGATATGCTTAGCAGATACAGCACATGCCCAAAATACATTTTTTTGGCCTAGCTGATAGTCTCACCAAAACTACTTACTAAACGAACTATACCTTATGCATTTCCTTCCAGGTGAACAAAACTCCTCTGTTGAAAAAGAACAGTTGCCATCAAGTGGAGGAATGTTATTAGCCAATCTCCCAAAGTCTTTTTTTTTAAAAAAAAAAAAAAAAAAACCAGAACCCTGCACCAAATACTTTTTTTACTTTAATAATTTATGCATTGTGATTTAGAAGGGCCTGTCTCATCACTATGACTTTTTTTTTTTTTATGCAATTATATGTAGAAAATACCTGCCATGGATTTTCCCTCATATTTCTAGCTTCCTGTTATCAATTTCCAGAGCAATTTCTTTATATTGATTGCTACGTGCAATTCCCACACGATTTTCATATATTGTGTATGTCAAACAGTTGTTTTCACTTCCTTATTGAACCAAGACTAATTTTTCCTCACCAAAACAGTCCTTTTTCTTGATGACAGAATGCAGCTTTCTGATCTTGCAATAAATTCATTCTGAAGATCTAATTTCCATCCCCATTTTTATATAAAAATGTTTCCTCACAATTGATTTCCTTTTTTTTTTTTCTTTTTTGTTTCTTTTTTCTCCTGGTTTTGGAAGAGTAGCCCTTTGGAAGCAACACACGCGTGGAGACAGTACTAATTAGGAATGTGCTGTGTTTGCACATTACGTGTAATCTGGCGATGATCACTGATCCCTGGGGAGCTACCAGTTTCCAGTACAGGGCTTAGTTCGTCTTCGTCCATCATAAAGGCTGACCAGAATCTTCTAAATAACAAGAGGCATTAAGGTCACTCTATATCAGTATAGGTTTTGTGTTTCAAAATTTGCATAACTTGTAAGGGCTAACTAGGTTTCACTGCTGGCTCAATGTCTGAGGTAAAAGCTGGAGATTTCGCAGAATTTCCACATGAAACCATAGTTTTTCCATCTGCACATTGCAGATTTGTAGTTACAGAGTAACTTTTCCTCCTCTCTGGTTATCAAGTGAAGCCAGGGGATCAGTCCATGTAAGCACATTAATTAAATTATATGCATTGGCTGGCCGGTGTTGCCTAAAGAGTCGCCTTCACAAAACTGTAAAGTGATAAAATGCTGTTAGCAAAAGGATCACTGTGCACATGCACTGGGCACACAAATTGTGTGCATTAACCCCCCACCCGTGCACACACATGCAGAGTTTTACAGGTTCTTTCCTTAATGAAGGCTCAGTAGCAGAAACAGAGCAATTTAACTTGCTCTTTCCAAGTTTTAGCAGAGAAAACTAATACCTCTGGGAAATCTAGTTAGTAGGTTTCTTGATTCGTAAATGTTAATGTATAACATTGCCATTCCTTGGAAGATGTTGCCAAATAAAAAAAGGGGATTTTTAATCCCTTCACTGCATTGTGTCAATGCTTCTTTTATTCTCTCTGGCAACTATTTAAAAACAGTATAAGAAACAAGCAAAAATATAGCCTCTGCACAAATACTCGCAAACAACTCAAAAAACGATACACTTCCTGCTGAAAGCAGGGCACTTCTCTACAAAGGGGTTGGGCTGTCCTCTTGCATTACTCTATAGAAGAGTAATGGGATGGCAGTATTGGTTCTTCAGGGTCTATTCAGTGCAAATAATAAACATTTACCATAATATAACTACATGATGATAGTGTATGGAGAAAATGGTGCTTGGTGGAAGGACAGAAGACAGTGGACACAAGCTGGAATAAGGGAAATTCTGACTAGATACAAGTTTAAAAAAGAAAAAGTTCCCATGAGAGTGGTCAAACACTGGAGCACGTTGCTCAGAGAGGCTGTGGAGTCTCTATCCTTACAGAGATTCAGAACCCACCAGGACACAGCCCCAGCAACCACCTCCAGCTGAACGCGCTTGGAGGAGGAGGTTGGGCAGGAGACCTCCAGGGGTCCCTTCCAACCTCTGTGGTTCTGTAATAATTAATTCCAATGATCATCAAAATATTTGTAAGTAATTAATGTTTGACTGTTAGCACCAGCTCTCAGACAGCTTGGCAAACAAGAAAAGGTTGTCCTGGGGCAGGGGCATGGATTGTGTAACCTTTTGCTGTCCCCCGCAGCACGTTTTGTGACTGTATTTCTAATACATCCTAGCTGTGTACAAACTGAACAACGGTGAATGCGGGCAGAATCTCTACCAGTTGCAAATATGCAGTAAAGGTGATTCTGCTCACAGAGGAAAAAAAAATAATACTCCTCCTGTTTGGCTTATTAGACCAAGCAATGGGTTATTAATATTGCCCAAATTATTTAAGAAACAGAATTATGGAATAGTTGGGGTTGAAAGGGACCTCTGGAGATCACCTCTTCCAACCTCCCAGCCCACTTATTTGTGGTTACTCGCCGTTACGCCACTGGCCTCCAGTAACAATCATGTGTTTTATAATGATGACAGCAATTGACAGCTACTATAAAAAAAACCACTGCACATCATGTTAAGTCCAGTCATCATCAACTTCCAGTTCTGAACCCTGTCACACCCAGCTTGCTTTACCATTGCGTGACTATCCCAAGGCACGTCTTACAGTCTCCCACTTTGACAAAGCTTTACTGACAAGGCTAAAATACATCGACTAATGTTGTAGAAACACATGGGCTCAGGCTTTGTCTCTGCCACTGGACTACTGTATGAACAGGAGAGGTTATCCCTTCCTTGTAGCAGCCTTAGGTATAAATTAATGAAAACTATGAATCAGAACTTATGGACATGATTGGATATTGTATTAAAGGGTTAAGCAGTTTGGAATCACATGACACAAAGTATGCAGAATATTAAGAACCAACGTAACGCAGTATATATGAACACCACAAGGAAGGTCTTGGAATGGTGAGGTTTTGCTAATTTTTGCCAGCAGAAAGCCAGATTCTGCTCTCATCCTCCACTGACACAGCAAGCATTAGTGGAAATGAATGCTACAGCCATTAAATGATTGCGCAGAGATCAGCACAGGCACAGCCTCGCCTTTGTGGTTGTATATTAGGAAAAACATTACTAGGTCATTGCAGCCCAGGTCACACTTGCTACACATTTAGGTGCGACATAACCCTTCTCATTTGTTCATTATACACAAAATGAGTTTTCACCTGGCTATATTCTTCTTCATGTTGTGTCATGGAACAATAAAATAAAGGCTATTTTGCTCATTGCCGAGCTATCCCGATGCATGTACACCCAGCTCCAGTCTCTGATTAGCTAACTGGTTGATCTGAAAAGATGTGCAATATCAGAAACTCTAATGCAGTTGCTTACTGATTGTGAACAGTTACTTATTGACTATAAGGAAAACTGTACCTAATTCATCACATGTTTACAATTAGTTACAAGAAATACACTTCTTATATGGCCCTTTGAGCCTATCAGTTATAAAAAAGCTACCAGGGCATGTATAGCAAAAGTCAAGATTACAACTTCTGGTTTATTGCTGTGCACATTTAAAAAAATATACACAAGAAAAAAGCCCTGTTTATTTTTTCACTGACATTTGATATTCTGTTTTGCACATGATTGTTGTCTTTAGTAATAAAAATGGTCATATTTCTCCTCAGAATTAGAGCTGATCATTGTGAACCTTTTAGACTGTTGTTCTGTGGCAATCTTCCACTTGGGGGGGGGGGAACCAAAGTCCTTTACATACACAAACCCTCAGCAATTATACTCTAGTAGTAGCAGAAGCAAACATGAAAATACAGTTTTGGTGGCTTAAGTGGAAGGAGGCTATTGATTCAAATCACAGAGATGCTTCAGCACTCAAAGGACTAACTCCAGTTCTGAAGTAGGTTGGCAAGAGCATTGCCATGAGCTTCGGTGGGACTTGCTCCTAAATAACTTATTAGCAGAAGAATCACTGATTGAGACAGCTGTCCCTGCTTGCTGGCTTACCACATGTCCCCCGATGCTGTCAGGGCTGTGACTAACAGCACCCATTAGGTGCTTCGTGCTACCTCGATAGCCGAGGAGAAGCATTTTAGGAAGGCAACGTGAGAACAGACAAGGAAGCAACCCCTCACAGTGCTGTAGGGTGCTGTGGGAAAGACACAGCGCTAGCAGAGTCCTAACCCTATAAGCCTCTGTGTCCTCCATCCAGCCCCTTATCATCAACCACTTCCAAGACAGTACAGCCATGCGGTGTACTGCTTATATCCTTCCCCCACCAGGGCCATAGTTCCTAAACAAACCCAGGTCAGCAGATTAAGATGACTCCTGAGCCGGCAGAGCAAGACGCTTGAGCAGAAACACAGATACTGTGGTGATTTGGTGGGACTAGCCGTGCAGCAAGCAGGATGGGTCACCTCTCAGTTCCCTGCCCTTTTTGCCCTCCCGTTCAACTAATGCTCACCATTTCTTCGCAGCTTCTGTTTGTGAGTGCTACCCCCTTCTTCCCCCAGTCTATTTGCAGCATATCTTCTCTTCTAGTTGTCATTAAATCTAGCTAATCCTTACCTGCCAATGGTGAATGCTGAGACAGAGCCTCATTCCTTAAAAAAAAAAAAAAAAAAAAAAAAAAAAAAAAAATATACCAGAAAAAAGGGGCCANGTCATGAGATGGGACGGGAGTCTCTCAATGGCATGGCTGGTGCTTTCTGCCCCATTTCCACACTCCTTTTTCAGGCCTGTGCTTTTAAACTGTAAACTCCGGGATAGAAACCCCCTTTATTCTACTATTACCGAATGCATTTGTTCCACATTCCATGCGATCAGCCCCTGTCCCAAGGCAAGCCCCAGTCCCCACCTTAACTCGGGTAGGTGGCAGGTGGTGAGCATCTAATGGGTTTAGGCCATAAGCACCGAGACTCGATGAAAGTATTTAATTTCTGCAAGTGTTGCTATTAAACTTTATGTTCAAAGGGTTTAACAGTTATTAAAATATGATTTATTGTAACAGCATGACAAAGCTTTGTGTTGCTAACAAGAATCCAGAAGTTCAAAGGAAGACTTGATCACATAAGCCTCTGCTTTCAAGAGGCTGATTGTGTTGCAAATATGACATGCACGAGTTTGACAAACAACAGCTAGGGCATCTCTCATTAAGTCATTCTGGCTAAAGAAGATTTCAGTGGAAAAACATTTGCATGCACCCCTTGTCAGCCTAAGAGTCAGGCAGGGGTCACTGAATGGAGATGGGAGGTAAACTGAAGGACAGATGGAAACACAAACCCAAAAGTTACTTTAACAAGAGGGACGAAACCCAACATGTTTGAAGAATCTCACACCCCATATGGAGAACAGAAGTGAATGTGGCTTGGGATTCAGGTTTTACCACTTGTCCTCACCCATATCACCTGCCCAGACAGGGCAGTTTTATCATGAGACGCCTGTTACAAATCAGTACTGCACACAGAAATCAACATGAGTGATAATGCAGGGCTGGGTTTAAAATTATAGGTTTCATATCATAGCATATCCACCATGACTAGAATCTGTAAATGCACGTAGCATACTAATGCTTTTTGCTTTTAATATAATGTATCCAGAAAATATACACACTTTCGATCTCTGACAGAGCTACAAGTGTCACAAAGATATTTCACACTGAATTATTAATGTGGATTGGAGAGTCATAATCTTGCTGGTTGAGGCTTAACGATACTGACTGTAAATGGCAAACAGCTTTTTACAGTTACGAAATCCAAAATGTTTCATATATCCACATGCAGAAGTGCAGAGGAGATTTCTGTACTGTATAATAGATGCAACACATCCACGTATGTGTTGTTTATAACTATGGAGCTTACAATTTATACCTGTTATTACAAGCCAACAAAAAACCATTCCCAGTGGTTCAGCTTTAACATGTGGGCCACTTGTCAAAAATTAACTATTTCTTTGAAATAGCTTTGCAGACTTAAATATGTACCTAAATACGCAATAACGCTTCTCATCTCACTTCCTGTTCTTAAAGGCTTTCTGTTATCATTTGATCATTCAGCTTAAAAATTCAGAATCTTTTGTGCAAACTAAAAACCAATATGAAACCAATACATGATGAGCTGCTGTTATCAGTTGAGCTTCACTATTTTACATATATATTTCTCTGAATTATTTTTTATTTTTTAAGCTACTGACTGTGTCTTATATTTGACATATCTCTTCAAACACAAAGTTAAAGTATATTTGATGCTGATGACCAATTTTGCCACTGCTGGTAGCACACTGAGGTATTGTGAAATTTTTGTTATGCAAAATCTTCCACATAGAAATATTCATTTCCAAACACACGAGCTTTCACTTTGAAGACACCTTTACCCTTTGTTTCTGAAGTGTAAATGTGTGGTGGGGAAAACAAAGATCACCTTTGTTAACTTAAAATAATCCTGTCATTAGTAAGTTTTGACATTCTTTTCTGTGCTTGCAGATGGGTTCCAAGTTATAGCAGACAGTTCACTACAGTAAAAATACTTACTCTGTCTACACAGAGGATTTGACATAAGATCTAGGTGTTGATTTTTTTTTTTCTAGAAGATGTTGGAAACACATAAGAAAAGATTACCTCCATCTTGGGACTAGAAGCTTTAATGAAGTGGTTATTGCTGCCCTTTTTAATTTGGGCCTTTTCCAAAGTGATTTTTATTAGGCTGTAATTAAAAAATTAAATATTAACATCTTAGGTCTTTCCTTCAATGGAGTCTCAACTACCTGAAATCCTTCTATACTAAATTCTAAAAGGCACTGCAGCCATCATTTGTGGCTTTAGAAATATTGCTTAGGAGTCTTACTTCATGTATGACAATAACGTATGCCATCAGCAATGATCAGTAAGTTAGACATGATACACTGACCAGCGGCCAGGGTTTCACACAACTGGAAACAGCGTAGTAGGTAAAACTGAACTAGGAGAAAGAAAATACAGAATATTAGTATGCATTTGTAATTCTCCAGCACAGTGAAGTAAATCGCACTAGGGAAGGGAGAGGGGCACCTGGGCTTGACAAAATAATTACAAGAACAGAAAAGGGAAGGTACTAGGCTCCAAATATTTGAACACTCATATTTCCCATGTATTTCATACTTAACCCTTGAGCACCTCTGAAAATGCAGACCTCCATGACTCATGTTTTGAAAAAGCATTTAGAAAAGCACGTGGGAGTTTCAAGTTTCTAAATACATGGTAAGTCTTTGGCATATTTTCACTTAATCAGAGAATTTTCAGAAGTATTTCAGAGTAGGCTTTGATAGAAAATCCTCTTGGTTACCCTGCTGTTTTGTGCAGAGGAGGTGTTTGAAAGCTGGGGGAGAAGAGCAGTTGTGTAAATGCCAGTCTCTACTCAGAGGTTTGGGTTTTTTTTTTCCATCAAGCGTGACATTTAACCTTAGCTGACTAGATCAGCACAATGGTTTATAACATTGCTAAAGAGAAGCGGTGATCTGACTCACTGGTGGAGCTTCAGACAACTTATTTACTGCTGGCACAAAGGCTCAGCTCCCACCGGCATTTCAACAGGAGGCAGTGCAGCATCTCAGGCTTCTGCCGCTTAGAGGCAGTGTCATCTCCAAACATCCCCACAGGCTCTCTCCTGTAACCCATGGGCAGAATTAAGGAAGGAGCCACAGAAATCAGCTCATCAGGAAGCAAGTTAATAGGAACAAATCACAGACAGAACTTGAGGAAATTAAGCTTATAGGGAACTAAGTTCTGTCCAGATCATCTGCTTGCCTCAAGTCTGACTGGAAAGAAACTGCTTCCTCCAGCTGGTGGTGTGAACAAGTGCACTGGCAAGTGATAAACCCTGAAAGTTAGTGCTTATAGGGTTACAGCACGGTGTCTAAATCCCTAATTCAAAACTGGGACTTAAAATCGTACTGCACAGGGCTGCTATAAACACCAAGTTCAGTAGGTCTCCTGCAGGAGAGGTTCCCTTACTGTTTATAATCTAGTGGCAGATTACATACCACAGAGAAATATTTAATCTCGGTGGACTGCATGAATCTTGGTGAATCTGACTCCAGAGCATCATGTGTCCTGAACCTTCTTCCCGTTCCAGATTCACTATCGAGCACATTTTTAAATTTGTACAATGTCTATTTCTGGATAGAAAAGGACTGTACTATTTATCACAAAAGAGCTGTGTCCCAAGATCACTGGCATCAGTGAGGGTCATTAGAAGCACTTTCTTGAACTCTGTCTAATGACTTCAGAGTTTGATTCAAGTCTGTGGTTTGTAATAGTCAAGAGCTACATCGCCTAGCCAAAGAGGAATAATCACCTCATGTTGAATCTAAGAAGAAGGTATATAATGGGAATGAGATTAAATTACTGCATAGTAAAATTAATGTGCAAATTTACAGGTTAGGATTTAGAGTCAGATGTGCTGCAGCAACACTCCAAACCTTCTTACATTTCAAGCTATAACCTTTAAAAGTTTTCATTTAAATTTTTTATGCTTCGCTTTATAAAAAATTAAAAGAAAGAGAGTTTTCCTGCAATTAAGAAGTACTCAGTGTACTTTTAGAAGGGACTGCATTTTTTAAAGTGTCGGAAGGTAGCATTCCATAATTGGAGTTGACAGCTGGCAAAGTGAACATGCACACTTGACCCTGCCAGGATGTCTCTCATCTTGCCTCCGTGCACACGGACACATCCTTCTGCAGCATCTGACTGGCAGGCAGCAGCCCTCAGTCAGCTCTTCAGCTTGCTGAAATAGCCGGGTAGAGCACTGGAAGCAGTCAGACGGTATTTATAGTACACAACAAAGAATCAGGGGATTTGTGAAAAGGAAATGAAAGAGGAGCAATTTCTGGCTTCCTTAATAGCATAAGGAAATATGAGAATTTTGCATAAAAGTGAAAGGCCGGGGAAAAACACAAAGCAAGCTTCCTTTTAAACAACAAAGAGACATCTACCTGCCAACTGTCACGTA
>VZTL01021762.1:5201-29468 GCA_013400535.1 Scopus umbretta
TTTTTTTGAACCTTTTTTTTTTTTTCTTTATTTTTTCGTTTAAGTCCATGTCACACAGCAGATGACTGAATCTTACATAAACTAGGGGAGCGGAGGGTAGTATACTATATCCATGCTACTACTACTTTCTGCAAAGTCTCAGAGCATTCCGTGCTACTGCACTATAATGGCTTTACGCTAAAGGAGAGGCAGAAGACGCAATACCATTGCAAAAAGACACACAACCCACTATTTAAAAAGAAAATCTGTATATCCTAAAATGCTTTCCCCCCAAATCCGGTAAGTCCTAAACTCTTTTAGGCAATAACTCCTTTAGTTTGCAAGGGAGAGCTGCTTTAACGGACTCATCATAGTGGGTTTCAGGCAGGGACACTGCTCTAATCATTCTCCTTCATCATCTTAGGAGCAGCTGATTCTGAGTGTGCTCCAACTCTCACCGGTGGGGTCACTATGGGGTTCTGCTCCTCACTCACTCAGCCTGTGTGTTTGCTGTGATTGGCCTTTAATCGTGTAGCCTAACACGGTTTTGTTTGTCCAAGGAATAGCATATGCATTCCCAGAGTCACTCCTTCTGTTTCACTGGTGGTATACACACATTTCAATGTTCTGTAATTAGAAAAACATGGGTTTTAAAAGCTTACGATGTTTAGGGATACTATTTCCATTGCTTCCTCCAGGGTTTACAAGATGTTCTTACAGTAAAGCAGCAAGTGCCATAAATGTAACCAGACAGGCAAACAGAATAGCATGTAAAAGCTACAGAAATTTATTTCAGTTAAGCACCAGAAAGCATCTCCAAAATATGATTCAGAAAAATAGAATATGTTAATACTGTGTCTCAATACTGAAAAATAAGATATATTGATTACTGTCTCTTTGTATGGCAATTTAGTTTATTAGAGTTTCCTGATATAAAAATTCTGAGCAGATTGATACGGCTCAGCACTCCCAGATTTGTATCTTACAGTAAAAGTATGTAATTCAAGGCCTTTTCAAAAGATGTCTTTCTACTGACTTTAATAGGTTTTGCATCAGACCTTAATAAATTAATAAATTGCTATAGCAAATCCCTAAAGAATATCAGTCATGGTTGTATTGTATAATGGAAACAAGTTCAGTGGCATTTGCAATTTAGTTCTAGTGTTTGCTTTCCTGCAACAGCTTTTGGTTTTGAATGAATATATTAATAGTTCCTTCCATGAGATGTTTTTAGAAATTTTATTTAATTACAGTACAATAGTCTTCCTTAGACTAGGAAAAAGATAATGTGTTTTCGAAGAAATGTATTGTATTTTAATTCGTATTGTTTGAATGCAGGAGTAACATTCTGTAGTTTGTTCCCTTCTGTTGAAGGAAGAGGAGGGATGCTGACTGTGTAAACCTATTGATGGACACATATTTCATGCATACATTTTTAGATGATTCCTTTTTGTGTTAGATTCTCACATGTCATTTTGGGCTTTTTGACTGGATGTACTTATTCGTAGTTCATGTTTGGCCTCTCGTGTCTTCCACTTGTAGAGCATTATGTTTGTATAATGCTGTGGTAATGTTGTGATACAAAGCAAATACAGACCAGTTAAGTAATAAATGAGAAAGTAGTGTTATAGCATCGTGTAAATGCCTTATCTGCTTAGCCTCAGCAAAGGTGCATATGGCTTCCAGCACATTGTATATATTCTTAATGCACTTTTTTATTCCAGTGGGCAGATGTTCATAGCTCAAACTATGGGTGTGAGTGAGACTGTCAAGAAAAACATATTCCTTATCTCTTGCTCAGAGGAGGGGGATGATCATAATGAAGTGACTTTCCTTCTCATGCAGGGGCATGTCCTTCTGTTTCTTTAATTATTGACTATTTATTTTAGCAGAGCGCTGTATTATTGACCACAAATTTTCTTGAATTTTTGATTCCTAACAAGGTTTTCTACAAACATGGAAGCTTTAAGTATCTCACTTTGTAGAGTTGTGAGTGAAATATCTAGTTGAAAATGGCTTATAGTTTAGCAGACAGTAGCAGAGATTTATGTGCATCCTTATGATCTGTAATTTCTTAAAATCACTGTTATTCATTAAGACTTACCTCAGAGACACGTTGCAGCTGAACTGCCGCAGAAGTGTGTTCATAAAGCGTGTATTGCAACTCAAAAGTAAGTTTGCTTGCTTGTATAATGGGCGAGAGATGCTGTGACACATTGTGTATATGCATCCTCCAGGCTGCAGTTGTGCTACCTGAGGAGAATTTACCACGCACAGCAGCTTATCAACCACCCACAGTAACTCTCCACTCAAATCTGCCAGCTCAGTTGTTCATATAATCAATTAAAATACTGATTTATGTTAGCAAAGATTTAGTATTTAGAATTAGTCATTATAATTTTCATTTAAATCGGTTTGTCTAATCCCTATTAGAGGAGCTTCTCTTCCAGCAGGGAAAGTATAAGAATGGTGACAATTCATTAGTTGGAGACAGTTGTTGAGAATGTGAGACCTGGTTATTGTTTAATCAAACCGCCATATCTGTCTTTGTATTCTACAACGGATCATGAATTTAGAAATGGTATTTCTAATATTTTACATTCCATTATGTTCATATAACCAAATTTGACTATTATCTTCCATCAGAAGCAGCTGTCCTTACATTTTATGGTTTTTGTACTATCATATGTAAAATCACTCTTGTTGAGGATTAGGATTCATTCTTGTTCAGGATTCAGCACACCCATGATTGAGTTTCCGAGTTTATCTCAGTTTCTTTGTCATAATATGAGAGGGGATTTTGGTTAGGTTTTTGGATCTATCTCTTCCTCCTGTAGCTTCCCCAAGAGTGAAGTGCAGCCAGTGTCTTGTTACCATGGAGAGATCCAAGTAGGATAGTTCCCTCCACCAGCTCCTTGCCCCTCCCCTGATTTAGGGACCAGGATGTAAATAGAAAGTGCGATAGGGCTGTCCCTTACAAGGATGGCATTACCTGGCAGCTCACTCCAAACGAGTGCAGATGAGGTGAGGATTTCAGGATGAGTTATACCATGACACTAATCCTCAAAATGGATACTCCTAGTGCATACTGGCTTTCTGGGGTTTCCTGCTTCCTAGGTCTACTTTCTACGGCCTATAAAATCTTGCTCCCTAAAGAAGGCAAGAATTTTGCCCTTATTATTCCTGCAAAAATCTTCATTTAATTGATTCATTAGTGCTCTTTATCTTAAGATAACCTGGTAGTAATTACTGGAATCTGGGACCTATCTGGACCCTTCCCCATGCTTCTAGGTAGCATTGGAGTGAGATTATGTCCTCAGGTCAACTTCTTCAAGCTGTACACTGATGGAGCTACCACCAGAATTTTTACCTTTACCTTTGGCCCTCTCCAGTGAGGTTCTGAAGTTGTTTCTAAATCTCCCAGAGCATCCCAACAAACTTGAGTAGCCTATGCAGGGATTTTAATGGTTCTTAGTTTCAGGAAACTTTGATACTATAAATTTAATACTTTGGCTATAGGGGGTTTGAAAGATACCCCAGTTTGCTATCTTGTTGCTGCTTGTGCTTAATTATTTTCAGAGGGTAACAAAATTTTGTCACAGCTTCAAAATTAGAAACCTGGATCTAAGCTGAGGAGTGTTTCTGCAGCTATAATTACTTATTGCTCAGTGTACATCTTTGCTGGTCCATTGCTTTCAAGTGTACCAGAGAACTGTTTGTTCAATTGCAGGCCCTAGGGCTATGCAAAAGAATTGCAAGTATTTTTCAAGTCTTGCCTAGTTCCTTTGAAACATCAACAATTTTGAGCTAAAGAAATCCCACTTGTAAAAATGTGTTCATAGGTCTACTTTAATTTAATGCTCTGTACTCAACATGCCTCACAAGAACAATATTCCACACTATATTTTCCTCCTTTTGACTAAGTATTTAGAAAGTCAGCCCATCCAGCTGTTGTCAGACTTCATTGAAAGCGAGATAACAATTCCCAATTTGATTTTACATTTATGTTTTTTAAAAATAAGAGCTTGTTTTTCAAGCTTTTGACTAAACTGAAATACCTGGTTTTGAACCATCATCCATTCAAGGGATCTGTCCTGTATCAGTTTGGATATTAAGAGAGTTGCCAATATCAGATAACTGGCTTCCAGATTTTGAAAATTTGGAATTGATAGTAAAGTGAAGGAACAGAATTGCTAAATATTTTATATTTTCAATGTTTAACTTCAAAGCTATCCAATTTTACTTTTAAAGGAGAATTAGTGCAATTAAAACTTTCTCTCTTTCTCTTCTGTAAATCATTACCATTAATATACCATTAATCATTGTATCATTAAAACCTGTGATGGATCTGTGCAATTTTGTAAAAAAAAAAATCAATAAAGAAAAATAAGGTAGTTGTAAAACTGCAACTGGGTGAAATCCAAGTGCTCCAAGATGAGCAGCAAATATCTTTAGGGCCAGTAGTTTAGCCCAATGTGACAGAAATTCTGCATTTTCGTTACATTACGATGACTGAAGGAAAAAATCAGTGCCTTCCGTAACAACACTTGAAAGTGTATCTTTACAGAAATGCTGGAGTATTGATTGAAATAAGGTATTTGACCTTCATGGTTTGCAAGTTTCAGGGGTTTTTAATTCTCTACTAATTCTGAAACCGTGGAGAGTTTTCCTTCTCCTTTATGTTTTTGAATTATGTTGAAATTAAAGTCTTTTTGTTCAAGCTACTCTTCTTACGAAGAACTTTAAAATGTTTTTTCTCAGTCTTGTGAAACTATTGTTACCTCTTCTGTACATTTCAGAACAAACTTGGCAAGGAGATTTCAAACGTCTAGGTGAAACTGTGATACGAGTGAGATGGAAAGCAAAACATTCATTGATCTAAAAGTGCAAGGGGGATGCTTCTTGGTATTTGAGGGGTGGTCTTTGTTTTGGGTTGAGGTTCCCCCCCCCCATTCTACAGATCAGCGAAGATTCTTTAAATGGCAGAAGGTTGTACGTAGGGACAGCTAGGAAGGGTCAGGTTATCTCGCTGTGAAACCATGTAACTTCATTTAGGTTGTGATGCTGGGATGTCTGAAAATCCCAGCAGTAAATACTAGTGAGGAAAGTCACATTTGAGCACTTAACACCCTAATAAGTGTCTCTGTATGGTTTAAGGGGAAACATGGTTTGTTTTTTTTTTTCTTCCTTGAGAACTTGAGTGTTACTTTGTAGACATTGGAATATTTTTGTCTGCTCTTTGAGATACTAAACCTCTGTTTTTCCATTACATGTGATGCAAAGACTTTCAAATATCTGAACATTTAAAAGATGTGTTTTGTGTTTGTTGCTACCAAATACGCAAAGAATTAAAACTGAAGGCACATCATCTACAGCTGATGTAGATTGTGTAAATGCTTCACATACAGCATTGCCTAATAGCGTTCTTAACAATATTCATGGATTATGATCCTTTTTAAATAAAAGGTAAATGTCCTGTAATATTATGAGAACAAATAAATATACTGTAAAAGAAATGTCAGCCTCGGATATCAGTTTGACAAATAAACAGTGATTAAAGAATATACTCTTTCTCCTGTGAAACTTCTTTTTCCTTGTAAAGCTTTTTCATGGAAAAATAAACATTAAAAATTTTATCTTTTCTTTCAAGGCTGGGTTTGTCTGTCAATCTTTACATGAACATAGATGTGAAAGTTAGGAAATGCGTCTGCCGTAAGGGGTTACAGCTTGATTAAAATCCTGTAATTAACAAATACCATTTGTTTCACACTCCCTTTCCCACAGGGCTCTGCAGTCGTGGGTCTCAGCCGGCCATTCAGTGACCCGAGGGTTGGTAAAACAGCGTGCAGTCGTGAGGACTCCCCGGTTTCAGTGTTACGCAGTGGTCTGGAAACAAGAGATCTGATTTTATTCCGTTTCTGCACAGAAGAGAGAGATGAGAAATGGTGTAGTGCGTGAATCACTGTTTCTTAGCCTTCAGTTTATTGGAGCGATCCCAGAGCACGCTTAGCTACTGGAACAGATCTGGCTGCACTGAGCTCCACTTTGAAGCACAGTTTGTTAGCCATATTACAGTGGCTAGACTGTGCCACAGTTTGCAGTATGTGGGTGCCTGTTTAATAATTATGGTTGAACCATATTTTAACAGCAGCTTCTAAAAATACAGTTGTTTTGTTATAATTGTTCTGCTCGGGTAATATTTTTGCAGCTTTGACTAAGAACATATGGATATAGAGCACTAATATAGGCTTCTTATGTGTGCCAATACAGTTGAGGACCAATACCAGCATACCCATGAAAATAATCCCTTATTTATTCTGCTCATCATGTTTTTATTGATACAGTGATTTATGGTTAATGAAAGCATCGTGGCCATTCTGGCATATTTACTGTAGGAAAGCCCCAGCAATAGTAAGTGTAGTTCTGTTGAATTTTTTCCTCCTCCTAAAGATTATTCCTCATGACTATTCATCCATTCATTGATGAATAGTCATGGATGAGTGGAATATTCATCCATTATTGAGTGCACTCTTAGTAAGTTTGCAGATGACACCAAGCTGGGGGGGAATGTCCATCTGCTTGAGGGCAGAAACGCTCTGCAGAGGGATCTGCACAGGCTGGATCGACGGGCTGAGGCCAACTGTATGAGGTTCAACAAGGCCAAGTGCCGGGTCCTGCACTTTGGTGACAACAACCCCAGGCAACGCTACAGGCTTGGGGAAGAGTGGCTGGAGAGCTGCCCAGCGGAAAAGGACCTTGGGGTGCTGGTTGACAGCTGGCTGAACATGAGCCAGCAGTGTGCCCAGGCGGCCAAGGCGGCCAACAGCATCCTTGTACCAGGCTTGTATCAGGAATAGTGTNAAACATTGATAGATAAAACTCAGCTAACTTTCTGATTTCCATCCAGATTAAATACATTCAGCTTAGCCTGATGCAGTAAGTCTGAATTTGACAAACGTTCACACAAATTTCTTTGCAATTTCTATGTTGTGTCATAAAGTGCATCTGAAGCTTCTGCCAAGCCCAACACAGCGAGCTCAGGCAGGGTCGTGTCATCTCCCAGCATCTTTGCAAGCATTTGCCTCGGATCATAAAGCTGAAAGTTTGCTTGCTTTCAGTCACCATCTCTGAAATGACACCTTCACCCCCAACTTCTGTTTAAGTATTCTTAAAACAATGAGCCTGTATGTACACAGACGTGTACATTCTATATGCAAACAAATCTGTGACGTGTATGTGTATAATGGCATTTGTGTGACTGAGCTGGACTTGCGCATTTTGGCAGAACCCAGGCACTGCCCGATAGAGATTCCTGTGGTCACAAAGTTGTTGCTCTAGGAAACAATTAATTAGGTTGTTTCTAAAGGCAAGGGAAAGCGGCCTTTCATGTGAAATTTGCTAACAGGGCCAAGGTATTTTCTTGTTATTGCAAGGGATTCTGCCATCTCCTGCCAAGAGGAACTTACCCGGAGATTGGGTGGATGGGGCTTTAAAAGGCTTCTCTCCCTGCCCTGCCCTTCCCATCTGAAGTAGTTTCCTGTGGCTGTTCAGAATCATGACCCTGCTGCCATATCTGAATTTTATCTTTTCTGCCTGTCACCCTGGTATTTCGTACACACAATCCCACCAGAAAGTGAAAATGATACCTGATGGCTATTTTATGTGCTGCTGTCTGTATCAAAATTCTACCCTCTCTGTATCTGGGCTTTCTAGAGTCCATTTGTTCTCCTTTGCCCTCTTCCTTAAGCACAGAAATCACAGCAGAGGTGAGGATTTCAGCCTTCAAGTGTAAAAGAATAGCTTTCTAAAGTATTGCTACAACAGCACGTGTTGTTTCTTTCATGTTCTGGAAAAGCATTAGCAAGTTGTAACCCTTAGTTAAGTCTCTCCATATTTTTCCTGTCTCGGGCATTCCTTTAAGCAGAGTATGTGGGCTTACCAGTGTCCAGAGCTCCTAACAACAGGCGGTAAACCGTGGGTATATTTTCCAAAGACTGAACAAAGCTGCAATATTAAGGAGTAGTTAGATATTAATGAAGAGGTTGCTTCAGTAAAACCAAATATTTAGTCAAATTTACCCCTGCGTTCTCTCACTTGTGACTTCCATCCACCATAGAACTGCAGTATTATTTTTCATCTCCGAAGCTATCGTTGCAATTATTGTCCTTGAGAACTGAAAAGGTGTTCAAACGCCATCTTTATTTACTGATGAGGAGGCAGGTTTAATATCTTCTTTATAGAGCAGGGCTTGGGAAAGCGCAGCACTTCCCTAGTGAAGGTCTGAACCCCGTGTCAGAGGTGACGGCACCTAAGTGGGACGGGTTTTAAGGAGAGCGAAGCAGGCAGCAGTTTAATGGTCAGCAGCAAGCGTAAGCAGAGGTTACCTCAAGGCCTCTGCGCTTTCCCTCCCTCTCCTTACGCACGCTGACGCACTCATGACTTGGCTAAAGCTGTGATGTTTTCCAAGGTGCTGTTTGGGGTTGATACTAAAATACAGAGATCGTTAAGAATGAGAGATGTAACTGTTTTTCAGAATCTTAATACGTTCAGCAAATGGAGTCACAGGAGAGAATATAAAACTGAAATGCACCAAGCAGTGCGTAGGAGCATCGATGCCTAAATGGCAGTTAAATCCGTGGGAAATTTGCTGGGGGCTACTGAGAAACCCGTCATTTACATTTTTCTCTCCTTTATGCAGTTGAGTGAATAAGATGGATTTAATTAGCATTTTTGCTGTGCTCTTAGCAGTGGAAGTGCTATAAAGTGCTGTTGTTATTGCAGACTCGAATCAAAGGAGGTGCATGTGGCAGAACTTCTTAGACCGTATGAGGAAGGTGCAGCGGTTGTACTGGGACAGTCAGAAATGGAGTCTCTAGTAAAAAGTGACAAAATTTGCCTCACAAATTCACTCATAAGTGTAAAATGAAACACTTACTGAATCATGACAGGATTAGTTATGAATTTAAACTAGCGGGGGATTAAAATTTTTTATTTACTTGAGGATGCTGAACAGAATGATTCCCTTTCCAGTAGGCGTAAGTTACATGGAAACGCATAAAATGCAGGAAAAATACAGGACTTTTGGCAAAAGTGAAGTAGGATGGATGCTATGTTTTATATAGAAGTGTAAGCATCTTTTTTCTAATATACACTGAGCTTACGGATTTTAAAAAACACGTATTTTTAAATGTTAGTGGATGGAAAGTCTCAGCAACTTGGTGACCTGGTTCTGGTCTATGTAGGTATATTGCCTTTCACATGGTTGTATATTTTTCTTATACACTTGGTTCAGGGTCTCTCCTGCTTTCACATACTGTGGTAGCCTGATCACCTCTGGGACTCTCCATATCACAGTTTTGGTCTTGGCAGTAGGAGAGACTACCTTATTGTAGGCATCTGACAGCAGGCACGCATCTGTTTTCATAGAACAGTCCAGCTCAGGTGAACCTGTCACAGATTTTGTTTTCTACCTTCTCCTAACATACAGAAAGCTTGTGGAGTACCTTGTACAGCAGCAAGCAAAAAATGATCAGTATTCTTTTGGATTTAATCCATGTTGAAGCTTTGCACAGTCTTGGAGGAAATTCATTATTAAGGTGGTCCCAGGAAAGAGCTAATTTGCTATTTCCAAAAAATCCCAATGAGTTCATGTTGTTAGCCTAGAAAACTTGTATATTTTAAACTGAGAAATGCTTACAATCAAGTAAAGAAATTTTCAGAAATAAGTGATCAAGTTATTCTGAAGGAATTCTGACCTGTCCACTTAATATCATAAGCAACGATATATCCTATCCATTTTTGTGTCAGCCAAGGAAATTAATAAGGCAAATCCACTAGGATTACATTCCAGCGCAGCACTTCAATAGTACATCTCATCATTAAAGTCTACTGAATTCTCCTCAGTTTGGGAAGAGACTCAGATTCAGTAGCAAGTTTGACTCTATGATACAAACCATATGAAGGCAGAACCCTTAGGTGGAATAAATGTTCCTGCTTCTAACTGGACAGTGGAGTTTATACATTTCTCCCAGGCAGAAAATAGATGCATTTATCCCTACATTGCTGCACTCCTCTCATTAATCTCTGCTGAGTTTCTTCTTAATGACTATCACATGATGCTTTTACCTCTACCTTCATCTCTCTAGTTCTCCCAAAGCTTGCAGCCCATTGACTATCCGCTTGTAGCAGATAGTCAAGAAAGACAAGTAATTTAGTTTCTCTCCTATTGCAAAAAAAATATTGCTAACCTGTACATCCCTTTCCCTTTTCTTTTTACGCTCACAAAATGTGCTATTAGCAAAAGCTCCTGCTTCCTCTATTTCACTTCTGTATTACATCCCACTAATTTGCCTGTGCCTATGCTGACCACTGAAATTGCTCTCAGCAAGGTTTCCAATGATCTATTGCTAGACAGATCTCTTCAACCTTCTTAGCCTGCCAGTTGCCTTCAACATATACAACCAGTCTTTTAGTTTTGCAATTTTCCTTTTGTTTGCTTCTGTTCTTCCTTTTATTCCAGCGCCCTGCTTAGTTTGGAAACTGCTCCTTCATCATGGGAGACTATTGGCTGAATAGTCCTTGTCTTCCCCATCTCCAGCTTTTGGTGGGAATTACCCTGGACTGCCACTCTTCCTTCCCTCTTCCCTTTGCACACTTTGTCTCCGGATGGTACAAAGTTCAGCAACCACCTGTGCTGAGGAGTCAGAGACCTACCTCTCTCCTCCAGAATGGTCTCTTTCTGTCAAACTTGAGTCTCATCCTTTGTCATCCTTTGACTTTATGTAATTTAATATAGCTGAAAACTCCTAATAATCTCTTCACTATTCCTTCATGTTACTCCTTTCCTTTATCAAGCAATCCTGCTGATTACAGACAAGCCTTAGAACTTCAGCATTCATTCAGATTTCAGCATCTCACCAGGTCCTTGCATTTGGACAGGATCTGAATTTTTGCAGATTTTTTTTTCTATCTTTTGTCTTCACTCTCTCTAGTCTGAACATTTGTTCGAGGTTTTCTACCTCATGTCTCAATCACTACAACATGCCGTGTTAGTTAACAGAATCTTGTCCTGCTCTTACCTATCCAAAATGTGACTTTATCAACTGTTCATTTTGTAGCCCAAAGGGTGATGACTGAAACATTACCTTCTTGAATCCAACTGCCAGCTCTCCTTACTTGCTAGTATCAAGCACATGCTGGACCTCTGCATATTTCAATATGACATTCATTCACAGCATAGTCATATCCTATCTGTGAGGTTTTATTAATTTTCAAGATACCAACTCCTGCCTCTGTTTTTTTCATCTTTCTACGCCATTATCCACTTTTAATCTTGCAAAACTTGCAAGAAGTACCTCTGAGGCTTCCCTTAATTTTCAAAAGGATTTCCTCATCAACGCTGCAAAGCTTTTCGTACAACACTGAAATATTGTCAACATTTAGGCTTTCCTGGACTAAGATCACTCACTTTTAAACCAACAATATCTCATTGTTCGCTGTCAGGCTCCAACTGTTGACTGCAATGTATCGTTTGTTGCCTGGTGTTGTACATCAGTTGTAAGCTCTCGGTGGATACGGGACTTTCTTCTCCCTATGTGTTTACACAACACCTAATGCAATGGAGTTTTTCCTGAGAAGTCCTAGACACTATGGCAATATAAATGATAATAACAGTTGGTATGACAGGTTTATTTCCCTAGCAGTGCTTAATCTTAGCAAAACAGCTTTAAAAATAGATTCAGAAGCCAGAAAAATAAAATAAATGACTTCTACAAAATTTGAAGTTCTGCTTCCATCATTCCAATGTCTTGCCTTTGCCTATCTGTTTGTAGACAAATCTCCCATTGCTTGTCCCACTGAAGCTTCAGCAATGTACAAGCAAATAAATTAAAAAACCTTCCTGAACTGGGAGGATTATGTCCTTAGTCCAGGAATTCTGGAAGGGTGCATGGAGTTCAGCTGAGCTGGACTCCAGGTTCAAGTCCTAAAGGGTCCAAAGATTTTATCACACTTTTTATAGGGATGTTTGATCACATGCTGAAAAAATGTTGAAGTTGGCTAGAGATGCATCTGTCTTCACAATATTTACTGGCTTTTTTAGTTTGTTCTAGGATAAAGAGACGATTGATTAGAACACATGAAAAACAAAAGAGCAATGGACATGGGCTTTGATGCTGCACTGTAGTACCTCTGTCTTCCACCAAAATACAAGAGATCCTACACACACGTGAGTGAAGGGATGGGCCTTCCCATTGTGGGCTGTTGCATTTGGAGTGTCCATAGGAGGTGAGGTTTGTGGCTATGTTTATTTCCCATAGAAGTTCACTCCATGGCTTTGGACAAGCCACAATCCTGAACTGCTGGTTGTTACCCTTATAATGGAGATCTGAATAACTGATCAATGTTATTTCTTAACACTTCCCTGATTTTATGTTTGACACTGAACATCTGGAAGATCATGAACAATTTCATGGATTTACTTGTTATTTTGAGCAGAACGATTCAATCTCCTCAGCCACAGGTCTACTCTTCTGTATAAGCTGTTCTCTCCATGCTTCTCCACACTCAGCATCAGAAGCTGCTTCCCATCATTCCCTTATCCTTTGGGGTGCGCATGTTACCACTGCTCCTGCAGTGTGGCACAGGATGGAGTGGATCTTCCTAAGAAGCTGTCAGGTCCCTCTGCCAGGGGGAGGCTTTTGGCTGTTTGGACTGTAAGTCACTTCTTCTGAGGAAAGGCAGACGTCTAAGTCCCATCGATGCTGGTTAGATGGCATTCTTCCATGGGAAGCCTGTCTCAGTAGAGGAGGGAGACATGTAATGATCTCATTTGCTGTTAGGACATACTGCTGGGCCATGACTTTGCTGTAATTCATGAAACAGTGATGATTTCTTCTTCAATATTGCCCAGCTACAGTCCAGGCAAGAGGTAATGAAGGGCATTTATAACTGAGGCCAGCAGTCTGCCAGGATCGACATCTTCTGGTCAGCCGGAGAAGGTAGGAAGCCTTGCCCTGAGATGGAGTTGTGCAGAATCTTAGTGCGGAATCCAGGAGTACTCCAGGAGCAGTGTGAACACCCAGACAGATAGATGGTCAGAAAGCCATTTCTTGGGGAACTTCTGCAATCGTACACAAATCTTCTGGCATGGCCTGGTTTATTTTTACCTTTAATCCTGAAGAATTCCTGTCTGATATTCTAACCTTATTTTTTTTTTTCTCGTGTTTTATTAGAACTAACTTGTAAAGCCTCACTCCAGTATGCATGGGATCCTGAGCTTAGCTTTTCACTAAAAGCTGCCGTTTTAACTCTTTCACACCTTCCCCTAGCTGATTTTCCTTTTAAGATAATACAATATCTAAGGAAAATATTGAAAGGAACAATGTGCTGGTTTCCCTTTTCTGTAAAATGGAGGGACTTGAAGTGTAAAGCACCTAGTATATGATGTTAACATTGGGAAATAAGCAACTAAGACCCATAAAATTCAGCAAAAAATTTTAAGATATTATCTGAGGAATTTTTTTTTTTTTCCAGATTCCCTAACTTTGGTTTATTTATTTTACAGTCCTAAAAGAGTTGCACATATATCTTTTAAGATTAAAAAACCCTATAGCTAATGCTATTAATATTTTAGTCAAGAATGTGAGGCTGACCAAAACCCTCATAAAACACAACAGAGCCCAAGTTGGGTCTTGTCCATTACAGCAGTGGGAGTTGAGAGTACTCAGTCCTCTATGATTATATATCAGTTTCATAATCCCCTAGACCATAATTAAGCACTGTGCTTGTTGGTACAGGCTTTCTAACATTTTTGGCAAGCTTTTCCACTTACTGTTTCATCAAATTACAAATTTCTGTGCAAAACTGACAATTTTAATGGCATTTAAATTTTTTTCAGTTAGAAGAATGTAAACAAGGTGTTGGAGCCAGCTTTCTAGAATACTTTCCCCTGCCCCCGAATATCTAGCTGTTTAACTTCAGTTGAAAATACCTTTTGGTCTTGGGGGGGATGTTCTCAGTTTTGACTTAGGAAATAATTTCTAAATCAGAATAAAATTATTTTCATATTTTTTTTCCTACTGAGAGAGAAAGCTCTTTTTTTTTTAAGTGTCAGCATTTCCCCAGAGACAAAGTTTCACGTCTGATGAACTCTATGTGGCAGATGCAGAGGTGCTGCGCGAGAGCTCAGCTGCCCAGCCCAGCCGTGGCAGGCAAAGGACTGTGCGTAGCAGGAGCTGCCTGCCCAGAACTAACAATTTGAGAATAAACTAAGAAGCAGGAGCTGGACATTATACACAGAGGGAGTGCAATAAAATAAAAGTGAGATGTTTCAGATCAGCATGGTAAGCAAGAACAAGTTGTTAGAGTAGTCCTTGGCCTGCCTGGTGCCCTCAAATACTACTGCTCTCAAAATTTCCAAGGTGAGTTGAGTTGTTGGTGGAGCCAGGCAGATTACAAGCAGAGAGTCTAGTAGCATCTCTGCTTTTCCATGCCAGGTCCCCTCAGTGCCAAGGAACAGCCCTGCACAGCTTTAATTTGCTAGTATAGACACAGTCTCTGTGACTGAATACCCTAGAAGACAAATTCTGCAACAGATTTGTTTTGGAAGACTGTGATCTTTGTAGAGCCTACCTGTTGGCCCTCAGTTTTTCAAAACTATGTACATGCTTCATTGTCCAGGCACATTGCTGCTGATGGCAAAGAGCTTATTCACTGTAGTAGATGTCTGCCCATAAACACATAACTGCTTAAGCACACACTAATTTTTTCTTGTGCCTAGCACAGTGGGGCTTTAGCCCTAACTTGGGGTTGCTGAGTGCTGCTTTAATAGAAATAAGTGATGAAAATTACAGATATTTTCTTAGATGTCCATTATAGACTTTTTAAAAATCCTACACTCTTACTTATTTAAAACCTTTGATTGCAGATCACCCCCTCTCCAGGAGAACTGACAACCTGTTATAAGCAGGCCTGTACGATGACAGATATGTGATTATATTTAAATAGCCCTGTCATAAAAAGCATTTCCTAGATTGTTTTTTTCTTAGCCTGATATTTGAAAGGTTGCATTGCATTTTCTGCTTTCTTAATGTAAAAGTTCTGTGGTGTGAAAAAGGAGTTAAAAGCCTGAATTAAGCCTGTAGGTACCATTTACCATACAAAATAAATATATAAAAATTTAAAAAAAAAAATGTATAATGTGTCTGTGAGACTATCTCATGGTGGCAAAAAATGTTCCAGTCTGTTTGAAGTACAGATGAATTTGAATCTCACTTCCACAGAAAGGCTTATGTTGCTAATCTCCCGTGTCCTGCTGTTTGAACTCGTCAGCTTCAGAGATGATAAGAACATGTTATTATGCAAACTATCAAAGTTTATTTACACAACTTCATAAAATAGATTCTTTCAGTGGTATGGCCAGGTGGTTAATATCTATTGTCAAATTTTTTATGCATGCCAGTTCGGTAGTACACATTCTCCATCATGTAAACAAGTTCCTGTCCACTGTACAATGCTCTGTCATCCTAAATCTGAGGGGTTAACACACTCTCATCTTTAATCTCCTGGAATCCTTCTTTCCCTTTGATTTTAAAATCAATGTGCACTGTACAATGCTCTGTCATCCTAAATCTGAGGGGTTAACACACTCTCATCTTTAATCTCCTGGAATCCTTCTTTTCCTTTGATTTTAAAATCTATGAACACTTTCACAGAGCACATCCTTCGGTAAACACAATAAAAAAATCAAATACCCTAAGCAGCTTTAAGTTCAAAATTAAGTTTTATATGAAGCAGGAATCTGGCAATGTGGCACTAGTCTTCCGTAAAGTCTTTCATCTTTGCAAATCCTGGGAGCACTCTTGTGTTCCCAGATTGCCAGGTGAGCTCTCTGTTCTAAATACTTTTAAGTGGCTTGCACTTAAGCACTCAGTTCTGGGACTCCCAACTTAATGCTCCCTCAAATGGATCTAATTTTCAATTATGTTCAATTGTTCAAATGTTTCAAATGTTCAATTGTTCAGACTGTTCAATGCTTTCTGCACAGCCAGCTGTTTTTCTTCTGGTATCTATAAATCGAGACAACAAAGATCACTCATCTCTTTTTTAAGTGTAGAACACATTTTTAATATGTTTCATTTAACTACAAACCATTTGTAACAGCTGTGCATCATGAAGTCTTCTTCTGTATTTAAAAAGCTTTGCTTCTGTGTGGGATATAAATCACAGAATAAAATGTATCAGGAAAAATGGGAAACAGAGATACCAATTTATATACAAAGGAAATATTGAAAGATTTATTATCAGTGATTTTCTTAAATCTGCTTGGACAGCCAGGACAACATTTTCCAGCATGGATATGGCTGCAGTTTTTCACATCCATAGGTCAGCAGTTTGTGGAGCATCCTTGGAGAGCTCAAACTAAAGGGCGCCGGCAGTAATGAAATGTCTTCCAGTGAGCACCAAACTGCCAGGATCTGCTGGAAATCACCACCCCAGATGAGGGTCTTGGCATTACACCTAAACCTCACTGAAGTGGTGGAGGTGACAGTGGTTTCAGAGCTTTTGTGTGTGTTGAGAACATCACTGACTCAGTGTTACAGGGATCAAGCTTTAACTGGGAGCCCTTGGCACATCAGGGCATCAGGGTACTTTGAAAAAAATGAAATATTTCTTATGTCTTAAGTCAAGTTACAGCAACTTAAGAAGATCGGTTGGACATTTGTGGCCTATGTCATCAGCCAGGGTTATTTGAGTGAGAACACACTGTGAAGGCCACAGTAACTTAGATTACTTTGCAATTACTGTGGACTAGAAGACCACAGCTTCAAGGTCTTCAGAAGCAAAGTCACCTGAATGGTATTGCAAATTCTAGACAAACTCACTGAGAAATGTTAAGCAACTTCACTGTTTTTCACGAGGGGAAAAAAGAAGTGTAGGAAGAATGCCACTTCTAGAGAACCTTGCGCAATGCAAATACGTAACAAAACACTTCCACAACCTTGGAATCCAAAAATGATTTTCACTTCCCTGTCTCTTTTGACATGACTTCCCCTGACAATGACAAGTGCCTCAAAACCGTGTATTTCTTTCCAGTGAAAGCTTAACCTTTGCTGCTTTTCTTCTTCAACAAGTAACACTGCTAAAATTATACATCAGACAAGAAAGTGAATGAATCATCCAGCTGTAAAAGACTTATTTTGAAACTGTAGGAAAATATATACCTGGGCATGTGGTTCTGGAGTTGATTAAATCACCACATTTGCAAATCCTTAGACCTTAGCTCCCTGTAAAGTTGATTTAAAATTCTGAAAGAAAAACCACAAGCAAAGTTTGCAGAAGAGCATGCAGCAGATATGCAACTGTATCCATGAACATTAAAACCAAGATTTCTGATAGTTCATGTGGTGTTAAGGAGGACAGAAGCACTCACAGAATATTAGAATCATAGAACATCTCGAGTTGGAAGGGACCCATAATATTGCAGGTTTCATTCATATAGATAACATTTTCAGTCAGATTACATCTGCCAAAATTCTGCTCATTCCTGTGAGAAACCAAAACTTTTGTTGTCCAGAAGACTTCCAAGTAGGAAATGAACAAGCATTGCCCACCTCCTGTCTATTTAATACCTGCTGTCGGTGGTGTCAGTCTACTCTTAGTGGTCACACAGCCACTCTCCAAGAACATATCATCATAGTTAACTGGCATTAGGCTGACTTCGCAGAAAGGTGAAATACTGAGAAAAATGGGAAAGAGAAGTGCCTTTAAGCAGGTCCTTTCAGAGCTGAGCTAATGCACCGTGCTGACAAGACAATAACAGCCATTTTTATGCAGTACATTTCATCCCCAGATGTGGTTAATCTTGAGTAGCTGCTGCCAGGACTGGGCCTGTTCTGTGCATGGGAGGACTATGGCTCTCTATCCAAACCAGAAAGAATGTGCAGAAAGCAAAGATACACAAATTAAATGCAGCCAACGTGTTCATGACTTTATTTATGTTGGGAAGGTGAAAGACAGAGCAGACTTTCTAGACTATTTTGGTAATTAGAATGATTTAAAAACATGGCTAGGCAACAGAGTGTACAGACCTGAGGCTGTTCTGCCAGCTCATCTAAGTCACCATCTGCAGCATCACTTTCTATTTGGTTACTAGACATCTTTGGGGTTGAGCGCTTCAGTCATGCTGCAGCATTCCAAAATGTTTCATCTGGTTTTTTGTTTGTCATTTAAAAAAAAGGACATGTGCCCATGGAGACTGTAATTGGATGAGTGACTTCATCTGCCTTTGTGGTCTGCTCTTGAAGTTGGACCCAGGATGCAATGACAAACCAGGGCTAGATGCACATCAGCTGCAAAGAGAAGTCACTGGGAGCTGCAAGGTTCTACAACTCATTATGGCTTGGGCATGCTATTTGAAACTGAAAACCTTGGCTACTGTGACAGGGAATGAGCAGCAGAGATGTAACAACCCGGGCTTCTGATTTTCATTTGAGACACAGTACACAATGGAGGAAACTTTTCCAATCTTCTGCAAAGTAGGACAGGAAATTTTTGTCCATATGCCAAGTGCCTTTCCTACTGCTAGGGTCTGGAAAGTGAGGTATGACACTAATAATTGCAATTGTGAGCTCAACTTTCAAGCTAAACTTTCAACAAAGCTGACTGAGACAAGGCTTTGTGGAAGTGAGTCTGCCGTTCTTAATGTGTACTTAAATTACTCAGCACCCTTCATCTGAAAGGTCACTTAAGGGCTATGCAAATACAGACCAGCATATTAATATACCACTTTCATCATAAGGAAACACAGTCCTATGGCACATTATACAGGAATATGACATACCTAACAATTTAATATGTATTGCTCCCTGCCATTCTATGACATGGAAAATACAGGTAAAGTGAAAGTAGCTGCCTTAGCTGGAATCTGGAGATAATACCCCTATTGTTAGGGCTTTTTAATGACTACAGAAGAAGAGCAGAGCCTTGTATTGGAGTATCATCTGACAAAGAATAATGAACATAACAGTGCTAGGTTAGATGGTAGGCATGTGCTTAAAATTGACCTCTAAGAAGACTCAACTGTATGAGTTGTTCCATCATGCACCCCACTTTAGGGACTAATAATCCCTAAACTGTAGAGATGCCTTAGCCCACAACTCCTAACTGATACCTACATCCATAAATGATTGGGAATACCTAAATAAAATGCCAGGACTTCTCTATACAATTGTATGAGAGGACAATGGTACCTAAGTGGGACACTCTTCTCTCCTCACAGTGTACAGAAAAATAAGGTGCTTACAAACACCTTGCATGGGAAGTTTTTCTAAAATCCTTTTCTTCTCTTGTCTATGAACACCAGTCAGGACCTGTCATTATCCACTTGTCCACGTGAGATTCAGAGCATGAATGGGTTTCATTCACATGACAGCCATCTAACTGTGCAAGAACTCAGCCAGGGCTCCCCAGCACAAGTCCTGCAATGGAGCAGGAGTGCTGGAGCAGGGGTGGGCTGTTGGGCCACTGCTGCTCTCCCGGGGGAAGGGAATCACTATCACCTCAGTACCATGGCCCTCCCAAACACATGTGGGTACCTAAAATTAATGTAGAGATTTCAGCAGTCAAAAATGGATGTGGTGGTTAGGTTCTTCCGGGCTTGGGAACTGGTGGAATGCAAGCAATCTGATTGCTCTCCAGGACTAGACCTACACACCACCTGAGTAAGCAGTCTGAGTTTCAACCTTAAGCACAAGTCCTTATTTCAGTGTTGTCTGAAGTTCTTCTTGAGCTTTTAAATCCTTGCCCTGAAAACATTTTCTCTTGATAAGATACATGATTTAATAACCCTTTTAAAATATAATAAGAAAGAAAGAAAACTGAGAACCCAAGTTTTGCACAGTGAGGTCAAATACTCAGTTCATTCTCCAAGCTGAGCTCATCATGCTTGGAAAACTCAGGACATAGCTGTGTTGGTCCAGCTTTTCTTTAAAGTGTCTTAACCTGATGTCCAAAACAAAGCAGTAAATTAGATGAACCTGTCAGCTGAAATTCAATGTCCTTAGCTGAAACTTGGCATGTATCTTTGCCAGCTCCGTTATAGATTTTTTTTGATGACTATTTGGCTTTTTATTTCCCTCTGTGCCTTTTTTCCTACCTCCTTCTTCTTTTCTGCCTTAAAATGTACTTTCCATTACAATAGTTGAGCGCAGGAAAGCACCATCTTACGAACTTCTCTAATGTAGCCATTTTACTTAAATATTCTAGACACTAGAGCCATTTTCTATTAAACTCACAGGTTTCTTTCTGTCATTGGAACATGCTTTTAAATGTAAATTATTTTGTTTCTGAGGTGTATGGAAATGAATGTAATATGGAAATTCACTTTGCTCAAATCAGGCTAAACAAAGAGTTGAAAAGGTACAAGAGCATATGATCCCGATCAATGCAGGGACATCTACTTAATTTCTGTTGCTGAGTTCTGTAATTCTAGCACCTGTGAAATGAGTTTTTCTTCAGGTAGATCTTAGTTCAAACACTGAGTAACACAGTGTATTTCAAAGATTTAAGTTTTATGAGTACACAGCTTAGGAGTCACTTAACGTCGAAGTTAATAGTGCACTGTTTTGAATTCTGAAGGAAATTTTTATACAGTCAATTGATTCCCTTTCCTTTCTTATCTAGACCTCCTAGTGATGAGATCAGCACTTTAAAAAGCCCTATTCGCTGCTTGCTGTAACATTTGAAAAATTACTTCCTTACTTTACTTGTAGGTCATCACCATCTTGAGAGGGGCCTGAAATGCCATGGGAAAAGGTAGCCTGAATTGTCACTCTATTCTCCATCCTCAGTTGATTGAGTGCAATGCTGATTACCAGGGATAGTCAGAGCTGCTTAGCAATTTTAAAATTGCTTCCCTTTCTCTGGCTTTTGGATTTGCTGGCTTGTTGCTAGCAGTTCTAAAGAAGCCATGGTTCTCCAGCCCAGAGAGCAAAATTTACCCTCTTTTCTTGAAATTGCCATGATTTCTTCTCAAATTTCTTTCAATATCAGTAAGGGAAGCCAAAATAAACAAAAAAATTCTAAACTTTAAAACTTTTCTTGGGAGGAAAAATAAGCTAAGATAGCTTTCTAAAGAAGTAGAAACTGAGTTGAAGAAAGTTGACTTTATTAAATTCTGCTTTAAGGCTTGACCTTAAGTTCTACAGGTCACATGAAGAGCAGCAAAATTTCTATAGACATTTTATGTAGATGTCCTGTTGCTGACCTATGTTCCCAACAAACCCCCAAAAGAATGACATCATCCACTTTCATATGGCTACAAAGGGAAGTCTGAATCTCCCAGCATCATGCATTTGAAAGGTTTCCTGCTAGTGATATTAATCTATGGGCATAGGTTTATCTATATACCCTTATACTAAGTGAACCAGAATTAGACTGCCCAACCCTTTCATACTTACAGTCATTTCTTAATCAAGGTGAAATCTCAATCTTATTTATGACAGTAAGAATCCAGAATAGTCCCACTAAATGCAATGGTGTTATTGGAAGTTTATATACAAAAAAATATTAATTAGTGCAGTAATGATGTGTATATAACTTAGTTTAAATGCATATCTATCTTTCATATCTATTTAAATATCTCTTCAAACATTAATGTATCAAACTTAGCTGTATCATGGGTATAGCTGTCACAGAAAGATGTACCTCAGGTACTGAAATTTGGAGGGAGAAAATAACTGGCTTACAAAAAGAAAGTATTTAACAGAATTCAGAATGGAATCTTCATCTCCTTTCCAGCCAGTGCTTTATCGTAGCACATTCTTTTTTTCTGGACCATGGAACAAAAAAAATATAGCCTAATGCAGATTTTATCTTCTGTAGAGTAGCTGTGAAATAGCAGCTCCACAAAATCACTGTCCTTTACACAATGGGAGTGACTCATTAGCAGTGTCAAGGGTTGTTTGCTCTTCTGATCTGCTCATTTGCAGAGCTGCATCTAGAAGCCTGTTTACACAGGACTCCTTCCCTATGTTTATTCTTTTCTGTTAATAAAAACACTTTCTCCCCCTAGCTCTTCATTGCCGGGAGCAGGTACACTCCAGCGGTCAGCTGTGAGGTTGTACCCAGCCACTGGTGCTTGTCCAGCACCCACCAAGGCTCTAACAAGAACAGGCAGGTGGTCCATGTAGGTGGGATGTTAGAGTGGCATTTGAGAATATCAGCAGTTGTAAGAGCTAACACTGACATTCATTTTGGATGTGGGACAGACCCACTCCATGGGTTTTCAATCTTAAAGCTATCTGTAATTATCCAGATTAGCTTATGTTTGCCTGGAAGAGCATCCAGCACATGCCCACTCCAGAGCTCTTTGGCTCTTCATCCATGTGTTTATGTGGATGGCAGACTCCGTCTAAAGAAGCAATCCCTTTGGTGCCATCGTTGAACAACATGCAGTAAATAAAATAGTTAAGGGTAATCTAGTAACTAGAAAAAACCTGACTCCATGTTTTTGCCATATCAGTCTTCCTAAGAGAAATGTATGAATTCACATGAGGAAAACACTACCCTT
Source organism: Scopus umbretta (assembly GCA_013400535.1). Taxonomy (NCBI): domain Eukaryota; kingdom Metazoa; phylum Chordata; class Aves; order Pelecaniformes; family Scopidae; genus Scopus; species Scopus umbretta. The sequence continues at coordinate 27,751 of VZTL01021762.1, forward strand.
TGTGGCATTCATAGATGGTGATTACTCAAAATCAGGTTTTAGGACTAAGATGCATCTCTAAAAACAACAGCAGAATGTACAAGCTAGCAACATCTTGAGTTCAATAGGAGGAGGGAGAACATCCTCTCTTTCCATCAGACTTCAACTAAAGTTGGTTAACTTGCATGTTACTAGTTTATCATAATTCAGCCTAAGGCTTTAGAAATGCAAATACTCATATGGCCTTTTTCCCTTCTTTCCACTAAAAAGTCTGGACTAGTTATTACACGCTATTTTTATTCTGGCTACATCTCTATGGAGTTTTCAATGGGAAACTTTCAGCAGCACCAAATGGATTTCTCCTTTTACAGCTTTTTTGCTGTGTTATGTGTTTGGTTATTCCAAAGTTTGAAAAGAAAGCAGCTTCCCATTATGCATCAGCATTCCCAGCTGTCAGGCTGTTAGAGATGAAATATCAAATCGCAAGTACTGTACAGAGAGTTACAAGGGGAAAATTAAAAGCTGCATCATTTGATTAACCTCTGTGTCTCACATTTGAAAATTAATGATAATGAAGTTTACTTTCATGTAAACCTAGCAATACTTCTCAGAGCATTTGGGAGCCCAGAGCACTGTCATTTACTTACTGTTGAGATTCTTCTATGCAGTTTTTAATAGTTTATACACAAATCCATGTCTTACTGATTTTTAACTTTCTTGCAAAACAGCCTCTGCAATATAGATCCAAATTATCACCACTGTTCTACAACTTTAATGTTGAACAAGCCTGGAATGGAAAGCTGATGTTTTTAGTTCAATATTGTAACTGATGGCTAAAGTCCCTGATTTTCCAGAGACTCTGTCCTTTTCTTTTTGCTTTCTTTTCTATTCTTTCCATAGAAAAGAAAGAATACAAACTTTCAGGTGAACAGAATTGTCGAAAGCAAATGAGTTTAATGATGATGCCTTTTCCACAAATCAGTGATACACATTAAAGATTCAGAAGGCACTTTAGAGCCATGCAAAAATGTGGAAAATAGCAAGGTACCAGGGTGATCCCCCTCTAAATTATAGATTGAGAATTAGATTCTTCTCTCAACCATGCAGGTGCAAATCCATTAATTTCAGAGCAGCTGCTTCAGGCTGACATTGATGTGACTGACATCAGAACTCAGCTGGGGAGCTGGTTCTTTCCCATTGCTCATGGCAAGTAGTGAATATCCAATGCCTTGAGTTGTCCTTCCAATCATCCTCTTCTCTACCATGCTGAATTACAGCATGTATACCGTGCAATCTATTGGATATTACAGGTCCACTGTGTTGTAGTGGGGTGTGTGGGGAATTGATGAATGTATCTGTGAGCACCATAAGGAAATATTTGGAAATCTAGTTCAATTGCTTCCACCTAATGACCCATGGGTCCCTGTGGTTTGGTGGAACATCATGTGGGGCCCTCTGAAAGTGGTAATCCTGATGTGGGTCTGCTTCAATTTGCAATAAATGGATCTGTGCACCCATTGGAAAACACTTTACAAATACACAAACAGAAAAAAGATGTGAAAGAGTGGTTTAGTTCTCTTTCTCCACCACATATTTTATTTACCTTTAGGTTGGAAAGCCTTCCACTTAAGTATTTGTATATGCTTTGACATAGTTTTCAACCTCTCCGAGAGACCCCAAAGAAACTTCAGGTAGTTTCTAAATGCATGCTAACAAATCAAATCTGTTCTTAACCCCCC
>VZTL01021762.1:50494-62403 GCA_013400535.1 Scopus umbretta
AAAAAAGCACGTTAACACTTTACAAGCATAAGTCTGTGTTTCTCCTCTTCTTGAACAGAGAGCAGCTTGAACACTTTGGAGATGCAAGTTAACTTGTTTCCCCCATTTTCAAGATTTTGTGCTCTTTATGCAGAAATGGAGGTTTCTGTTTCATAGTTTTCTGATGTTCTTTATGACACAAATCCCAGGAGCCCAAGAACATGTGAAGATCACTGTTCAACAGCAAACCTGTTGAAAACTTCATACAAGCTTTGATGCACTCTAAGTTTTATTTTCTTGTGGCTGCTGCAAGTTGTGTAAGTTTCTTCATTCCCATCTTCACCAGATATCTTACTAGTACTTGCCTGCGGCAGCATAGCATAAATTATACAGTCCAAATTCCCTGCTAATGTAAATGGATGCTATTCTAGGCACACCAGGGAGCCTCATTCTTTTGTACTAGCAAGTAAGTGGCACCACAAGCGCGTGTGTGTGTGTGCGCACACGTGTGGTTTGCAAACTGAAAACCGTACCAAAATTCAGGTTCTCGTTTCTGTTTCCTGCAAACACCATGGTAACTCCCAATGGTGCTGAAGTCCTGTGCCCCTGCAGTGCACTACATGATGCTATAAACAGCCATGAAGAGCTAACACATAATAGGTAAAAAGCTAATAGCTATAAATAGCTTTAAAATTTGCCTGAATGAGGAGACTTTTTAATGTCATTTTAATATCTGTCAAGCCACATGCATCTGCAAACAGCTGCTAAACATTTTTTTTCTATTCAAATACCCAGTTTAATAAGCTTCTGTTAGCACTGTGGTGATATTCCTATGACAAAAAAGAATTGGGTTCTCTTAAACTAACAAATCTATGAAAATGGTTTCAAAAATCAGGTCAGAATGAACTCACTAATAAAGATACAGGCTACTGAGAGTTTAATCTCTCCTTTCCCAGGATCAGAAAGCTGAAGGTTTCTCAAATGCCTAAGAGAGATTCACTGGCTACTGAATAATTACTGCCATAGATAAACTATACTGTGGGTAGTTCAACTTGCAGATGCCCCTAGAATGATTCAGTCAAGCAAACTGGGGAGTTTCTTGAGTTGCAGGTTCCAGCTGGCCACAGATCAGCTTCAACTATAACAGCAACTTGACCGAGATGCTCTAGTGGTGCACATTTTTATGCAGCAGCACCCAACATTTGTAGTACAGCTGGGGTAGGTGGCTGCCATGGGCTATACACCATAGACCAAGCTCACACTGTGACCACACCTACTGAATATGCACAGAGAACTGGTACCTCTTTGAGTGTCTAGAGCCCCCAGGTCTAAAAATGTGCTGTGCAGGGGATCCTGTCTGCTGCTACTAAGTCAAATGATATAGGCCACGGGTCATAATATTGGCAAGGTAGGTGACAACTGGAGAGAGGTAGATTGAGCAAATTATCCTGGTAGGCTACATGCAGGAGGAGCTCCTCATGGTGGGACTCAGCAGAGCATCAGGAGACCTGCCAGCAGCATAAACGTTTTGTGAATGTCTCAGTTGTGCTCAACTCTCCATGAACAACAAACCACAATAAACGGTGAAAGTTGAAATTTTTCACGTTGGCAACTCCAGCCAGCACATTTGGTTTCCAGTTGGAAATGGCTCTTCATTTAGAAATTTCATTCCACTTTATTCAAGAAAACAGATCTTCGGACATCCTATAATGCTTGAATCTGAAATGAAATATTTTCTTTACATCAAATTCCAGAAACTTGTGGGGTGGGGAGTTAGAGGTCTTTTAATAATTTTTAAAAATAAACAAAACCATCAATCATTGGAAAAGTTCTCCTCCTGGCTCTGCCTCTTACTTCTGATGGGATTTGGGGTATCTCAGGACATTTACTAACCCTTTGTTTTGCCAGCTTAATTTGGAGCTATATCTATCCCTGCCTGTGTTTGTGTTACACCAGTGGGTTTCTGACCTCAGATGGGCTGTACTCTAACAAATACTGCAACAGTTCCCCTTCTCTCGTCTTGTCTTCCCAAGACCTCCTAACAGTCTCAGTGCTTGGCCTCACTAAAACCGTTGACGAACCATGGATAAGAGCCTGTCTGTCTTCGGACACCATGTATCTTCTGCGTTCTCCCTTCTTCTGCTTGCTGCTGCCTTCTGCAGAAGGCTACTTGACTGAGATGCTCTAGTGGTGCACATTTTTATGCAGCAGCACCCAACATTTGTAGTACAGCTGGGGTAGGTGGCTGCCATGGGCTATACACCATAGAGTGCAGATAAGTTTCTCCAAAATGGCAAAAGGACTTCTGCGTTGATCTCTCCAGTGCTATCCCCAGAGCATCGCAAACACGGACAAGCCAGCCCTGCCAGATGGGACTGGGTCAGCATAATCTGCTTCCATCCACAATGCTTATGATAACCAGTGCAAGATGAGCCAGGACAGATTGTTCTCAATGACAGGCTCTAACTTCTGCTCCTTTCTAGTGCCAGCAATTACTTTAGCCAAAGCATGACCATATTCACACACAAGATTAGCCTTTTCCACGAATACCAGTACAGTTTCCCCTGTAATCCTCTAGTTTCTTTCCTTTTAAGAGTCCTGAGAAAACTTCTGCTGGCACAAATTATCCTGACTCTACAGAAATCAACAGAGCTCTGAAAATTTTTATTCCAAGTCTGGTTCTTCTGCCACTTGGCAAGGAGACGCACAGGGCATTAGGGTAACCTTATAGGAGAATTCAGGTCTTTGTCCCTGCCCTTGGATCTGCCTTACTGAGAGGAAAAGTAGAATCCAGGGAACAAGAGAGAAAGGGCAGCATGTTGTTTAACAGAAATTAATGCCATCATACTGTCATCGTCATCTGCAATTGCAATAGATCTATCTTAATGGCAACAAGTTTGGAGTCAGGATTGCATTGACTCAGTTTGCATGACCTCAAAAAATTCTCATCTAGCTTCTGCTTATTTTGAGTTAAAACAGTCAGGAAGTGGATAGAATACTGCTTGCTTTCATTGAGCTTTTTGGGAAATGTAATTGATGGGCTAGATGGATAGTGTTATGTTTTGTGCTGTCACAATAACTCTTCATGCCTGATAGGGCAGGGCTGCACATCTCACAAAAGCTTGTCAAAGTAATAGTGAATAGCTTTTTTGAATTAAAAAAAAAAAAAAATCAAGATTAGTACTAGGAAGGATAGAAATTATTCTTGGAAGTTATTTCTTCAATATTTGGATATAACCTACCTTATCCAGAAACATCTGTCTGTGTGCATAAGAAAGAAATACACTTTTGTTCCCTGCAGCACTGTCCAAAAATTAGGTAGTAAGTATTGCTTCCGGATCCCACACAAATCGGGTTTTTATCTGTGCCAGGATCATAATATGAACACTGGAATAAAACTTCTTGTCTGCACACAGACAACAAAAAGGGCACACACCTGAAAGACTTTAGCTAGCCTTTCCATTCCATTCCCTGAGCTTCACTAGCCTGCTTTAATAAAGCTTCACTGAAGCTTTTTTTTCTGAGGACATTCGTGTTTTGAGGAAAGTGCAAACATCTCTAACAATAGCTTTTTGTCAGGCCACGATTGTATTCCTTGATGCTAATTCAGGCTATTAAAAGAAGAAGTTCAGCCAATGCCCCTCGGGTTCTGGGAGAGCTGGATAATTGGGATGTCAGGTTCACTTCCAGTTTCAAAGCTTCACTATATGGAAAATTTCAAACCTTGCAATTCCACCAAGAGACTATACCTGCTAAATTTGCAGAGGCCACTAAACTGAGAGGGGCTGCAAGTCAATCACAATTAAAATACCAAAATATCTTGGCAAATAGGAAAAAAAATGTCTGAAAAAAAATAATTCCATAGGGACAAGAGCAGTGCGGAAACAACCAAACATAACCGCAGAAAAGGGAACAAACTGAATTACAAGCTGAGCTTGATGTTGTCCCTTTGCAAAAGAGGTGAGCAGCATCCTGGGCTGCCCAGGATGGGAGCCTAGTCCACAAAGGCAGGTGGAATAACCCTGCTGTACATGGGGCTGGGAACACCTGAGCTGAAGCATCAATTGTAACATGGGAAATTCAGACAGTAGGAAAAACACCTTTTAATTGAAAGTGTCGGGAAGCAGTGCAGTGGGTTGCTTGAGGATGACACAGAATCTGCATCTGCTAATCCATTGTGCTTTGCACATGTGGGTGTATCCACCCCTTATTCTATACCNAAGAGATTTTGAAAAGCAAGTGGGGAATGGGTGAGAATGACAAAGGCAAAGCTGGTTCTGTCCTGGGGGAGAGGCAGAGGTCGGGGGAACCCTCCTCTCCTACTTTCCTTGGTCATGTCTTTGGTTGCTGTGCTGGAGTTTGGGTTTGAGTTCTCAGAGCCAACTGGGGTTACAGCCAGTTGCGTCCACACAGCTTGCGCAGCATCATGGGTTGTGCAGGAGAACAGTGTGTTTTCCATGTACTTCCTCAGAGTGTCTTCATTTTAATTCATTGCCCAAAGGGCCGCACAACATAAAGAGGAAGGCAGCACTCCAAGGAAAACATCCCTGACTGACCTTCAGTGCCCCCAGTTAATTCCTCTGCTCAAGCGGCCAACGCGCTCCAACCTAGCGTCAGAGTGTTCATTACTTCACATGATCAAGGAATTTGGGTTCAGTTACAGGACTTAAGCCAAAACAACAATAGATTCAGCCACTAACTTCATGTCTTCTAGGAAATGTAGACGTCACTTACATGTAAGCGTCCCTTATCACATCCATGAGATATGCAAGCCTATAAAGTGTCATATTGAGCCAGATCAGTAGCCCATCTACATAATCAGGCTGTGACTGCTTTTTGACTGCCCCTGTGTATTTCCCTGCAAATCATCTCCTTTCTCCAGAAAGGTACCTTTAGAGGTAGTTCCAGATACTGGCAATTGGCAGGAAGGCAGCAGGGCAATAATGGCATCTTGCAGTCATGAATGCTTTTGCCCAGGTAGAAGCATTATAACTTGTACACATGGAGTTACAGGAAACAATCAATTCCCTCCTGCCATACTGAAATGACAATATCATATCCCTTTCTGAAACTGAATCTAAATGATATTTTACATCCCATCATTCCTTAAAGAGCTAGAAATTGGGGAAAACAGACTATTCCTCTGAAGAATCCTTTCTGTTTGAAAGACTGTGCTTTTGTATGCTCTCTAGCGACATCTTAATTTTTCCATATCATCTACAGGACTCTATGATATGCACAGGAGGGAAGCATTATAAGTAAATCACCCCAGCCTAACTTCAAAGGAAAGTGAGCTGGACAAGATGTGCCAAAGGGTTTAACATTTGTGCCATTCTTATAAAGCATTGTTTTGTCCTTCATACTTAGTGAGGAGACACCCACATGTGTTTTTCACTTTCATTGTGAAAGCAGGAAATGTTTAATTAAAATCAAGCTTAACTTACTTTGTTTTCTCTTCATGCCAAAGTAACATCAGCTGCTGACAGGGAGGATCTGTGACTCTTGGCACCCAAATAGCCTCACCCAGCAGAGGGACAGAGCCAGAGCGATGCGGACAGATCTGCTGGGATGATATCTGTGTCCCTGGGGTATGGGAACAAATTAGGACATGTACCAGGAAGGGCAGAACTTGCTGTGTGCTGGGGAAATTCAACACAGATAGTTATAGCAGGCCAAACTCTGTTGTCTTTCATACAGAATGACAGGAAATAGGGATGGCAAGAATCACCAGGAGATGCGGTCCACCTGTCTTACTCCAGTCTGTCACCCCAATGAGCCACAGCATCTTGGAGTTACAAGAGTTGAAGTGAAGGCAGCTGCAGATATTATACTCCAGGATCCTCCCTGAACCCAGCAGCCATGGCTTGAGGTACCGAATTAGATTAAGAAACTCAAAGATGTGGCTGATTTATATCCTCACTGGATCAGGCCAAAGAAAGGACACTCCCATCCAACTTAATATCCAGATCTTATTATGTGGTGCCTTTCATTTGCCAGGGGCTGAAAGGCTTTTCAGTCCCCTTTCAATGGCCATGTGGTAACACAAATCTTTGTGTTATGTGTTAGTAATGCACAGAACAGTCCTATGGTCATGAGTTCTTTGGGAAGAAGTTTAAGGATGCAGGTTCTTTGCCCAGAGACAACTCCACTTCCAATTACATATCATTATGTGTTGAATACAACTTCACTTCACCAAGGGTGGTACTCTCAAGTGCTTTTTGCTATGGCCCTGCAAGTGCCAGGAGAGGCACTAGTTCTCTTAAGGGAAAAAACCCCGGTGTAATAGGAACTTCCCATGCAGTGATGATAAGTAAAGTCCCTGGAGGCATCCACCAGGCCACTTTGGAAAACTCTGTAGAATCAAGGTAGGCTCTGATCAATGTATTCTAAAGAACAAAATTATTTCCATTAACATTTTCACCAATTCAGATATTCTTGAAATTGAAGTGTTCTTCCAATAATTCAGTGTTTTGGGTTAAATCTCTCTGTGCAATTTGATGAGTGACCCAAGTCAAGCTAGAAGTAAATTAACATTTGCAATTTTAATAAATTTCCCAGCCAGGTGTTAACTTTCTCATTTGCAAGGAAATTTTGAGGCAGGCTTGTCAAAGCTGTAAACTGCTATTTAAAACCCATTGGGATTGTCATATATATTAACATAATCACTGGCATTTTTCTATAATTTAGGTGAAGTCTTTAGGGCTTAGAAGAACAGCAGCCAGAATGTAGTGCTAGCCATGATCCCATTATCAGAAGACATCTCCTGACCATAGGAACAAAATCCCTCGCTCATATAGCATATTAAAGTAGGCTAAAATTGCTTCCTCAGTTACAGATGGGGAAACTGAGGATAAAAAAGTGAATCAGAAAGTAGGATTCCCTTCTTCCATAGAGCTGCAACATCTTGCAGCAAAGGGAAAGCTGAGAGACAATGGATTACCTAAATATATTGTCATGTTCATGCATCCAAAGTGAGAAGAGGATGGTGGGTTTGTCCCATATATCAGTGCTATGACAGTGGAGGTTTGTCTCAATCACTTTAGTGCCACTTTTTGTTTTCTCTTCATTACCGCTTTGGCCCATACTGGCATCATCCCATCCTTTAACTCTTTGGCCCCTTTCTCCTGTTTTCCCCAGAGAAGGGGAAGTAAATAGAAGTTGACATGAGCTCAGGAAAGAGCTCAGGGTGGAACAAGAGTGTAAAGTACTGTGGCCTATAGAGTTAAAGCACAGCACTGTTGTTCCTCAGCTTTAGAAGCTATCAAATGGTAAGCAGCAGAGCACAAATGTGTTGTCATGACAATGAGTATGATAAAAAATGGGGGGTTCTCTGCATGGTTAATGCATTGAGAGAAAGGTAACTAGGACAGCAATAAACATTTGATAGATTTCACTGTGTTAAGGAGCAAATGTAATTACAGTAGAGAAAAATTACCTGTTATTGATTAAATGATCCAAACTTTCCTCTCTGTATTGATAGACACTAGTGCTCTAGTGCCATGAGGCACAGAAAAGCACCAGTGTAGGCTGTTTCCACAGTCCAGCCTAGGTCTCGTGGACTGTCCAAAGTCCTCCTAAATTATCAAGAACTCCTCCAGAAAATCAAAACCTATTCTACAGACTAAATGCCAGTCTGTAGAATGAGATATGAGGGTTACAGTGTGACCATGCAGATGTCCATCCAGAAAACGGACTGGATTATTGAGCTTGTAGGGAAGAAGCATCAGGACAGGTTCCTTGATGAAGATAATTACTTGGGGGAAAAGTATCACGTGGCAAACCTCAGGCTGGCTCATTACAAATGGGCTTAAGAGGGGGATTGTGATTGTAACAGTAGTTGGACTTTTGGTTTACTCTTCTTCCTGCTTACAGGCAGTAAGCAGTCTTTGCAACACAGTCAGCTACAGAAAACTCCATAATACCTCCCTCATGCCCCTACAGAACTTTCAGTCAGAGGCACTTCATTCAATATCAAGTAGCTATGTGTCCTCCCAGTGACAACAGACTCCCTGACATACAAAACTCTCCAGAACCTGTGCCAGTCAGCACAAGGGATGGTCAGCCATGGAGCAAGTCAGCAATGCCTGCCTGATCAAGATCCCAACTCCCTGCCCTACCTCAGCAGGCTACGGATACACAGAGATGAATGTGGAAGGGCAGGCAGGCATGAAAGCAGAAGACCTACAGGCACATCCTGCCCTCTCTTTTCATGCACCCACCCTGTACAGGGGAAGCTCTTCCAGCCTAACCTAGCACCTGCAGACCGACCCTTCTGCAAGGCTGCAATGTCACACTCGATCCACTCAACCAGGAAAGGTGCAAGAAATACCTGTGGATCAAACATACAGTACAGTCTAATGCCTTGAGACTGGAAAAGAGGTGGGAAATGGAGAGAATTGGGAGAACAGAATTCAACAAAAGTGCTAATAAACACACATGCTAAGTGTAAGTTCTGGCACAGTATTCTACGTATCTCTCACAACCCCACCATTCGTCCAGGCTTTCTTTGCAGTCTGCTTTTCCCTTCAGGCTGGGTGAGTTGAAATTGAAGGGACAGTGTACAAGTCTGACAGTCACACCCTGAAGACCCTGGATGCTGACTACTGCAAGAAGCCAGTGCCTATGAAAAACTCTGAGCTTTTTCTTTTTTTTTTTACCTATTTCCCTGTTTAATCAGACCAGGGACAATGGAAACTCCATGCCATACCATGACAACAGGCTGCCTCAAAATGTCCAGTATTCTGGTTAGAGGATTCCTTTTTTCCTTTTCTCTTCTGTTCATGAACTATTTACCTTTGAGCCAAAGGAAGCACATAATGGTTTTTTTTGAACAAAGACAAACTGATAGTAATAGACCTCTCAGTTCATAGGAGGGTTTTCTTTGTTTTCAAGTCAAAAACCACTGGCTCAGATCCAGCCAGCTGTCTTGAGTTTCTGCATGTGGTTCTTGAGCAAGGTTTTGAAACTACATCCAGCATTGTTTAATTGATGAAGATTCATATTTTTGAACTTTGCAGGGAAGACATATCAAACAATAAGAAACAATGGAGGCCAGCCTGCCATATTTAATAAACTGTGTGGATCGGCCTGTCCATGGGCCTTCTGTTTTTACAAAAATAAATCTCTACCTGGTCTCCTCTAGTCTCAGTGTTGTCTCTCTCTCTTAAAGCAGATAGCCCTTGCTATGTTGAATTCCAAAAGCAGGAATAATCCATACCTTTCTGCTTGAGCATGACTGATCACGTTTGTGTTCTGCTTTGCAATGCTGGGGTTCTCTGCTGCTTCTCTAAGGCTACTCCATTGCCTACTAGATCACACTAGTAGGAAGTTTTGCTTGATATCCTACTTCTTAGGCTGGCCTAGATATGTTCAGGTGTCTTATTCAAGCCATTCTTCAGGACATCTCCCATTATGTTGCTAACCCCACTCCCTTTCACACAAGTTCTCTATCCATGTTCACTGCAGTCCTCAGCAGTACAGCAGGGCTGATATCTGTCATATAGTGTTTATTTCCCTTCCCTTCACAGATCGTCTAAGTCCTATTCCTTCCTGCAATCATCTTCCTGGGAAATTAAGAACACATGCAGTCAATCAAATTTTCAAAACTGTTTTCAGGTCCTGTTTAAAAGGCACACCTGCTTTCAAGCTTAGCAGAGCATGTTATAGCTCACTTGCTGTGGCTGTTGAGAATGACTCCTGCTGGCATCCAGGCACCAGAAAGGGAGTCCTAGCTCTTCTGACCATAATTAGAGGTAAGCTCACTTCCCCTTGGACAACACAAGTGAACATTGGGGTCTTACCTATCAATCTGGCCACAAAAGCCCTACCTGTATTTTGACTCCTCTCTTTGAAGTTCCCTTTTGTTCCCCAGTTGCTATTAAGAAATGTGCCATTCTGCTGACTGCACAGGATGTCAAGGACTTGGAGGTCCAGTGTGGCTGGAAGAATTTTCCTCCCTGGCCACCTTTCTTGTCACAGTGGTTTGAAAACAGTCATATGCCAGTCAGGTGGCCACTGTGAGCACCCCATAAAACCAGCAAGAATAAATGATCATTACTCACCTGGCACATCAAGCTACAAATGGTTTACCCAGGAAAAAAAGAGGGGACTCCCTTGTTTTTAAGCAGGGTCTGGGCTGTATTTTGAAAGGAGAAAGCCAGGCTAATATGTTGTGGGCAGCACCCACAGACAGACCATCTGTGTTTCACTTGCCAAAATGAAAAATGTGGGAACTTCTCAGCTAGGAAACTACTGATTGATTCATGTTGCATCTAGGGAAGAGAGACGGCATATATTTTTTTGTAATGGAACTATACTGTGCCATAAGTAGCTCATGGCACAAGGACTAAAAATGTCCCAGTTATTAGTTTACCAGTCATACTGGAGGGACAAATCTTACACTACAAAAAAAATGCTATTGCTTGCTATTCTGTCACACATAAAAAGAAATCACTGTAAAGGTTTTTACTTTTCTTTCTTAAGTGGAAACTAAAGCATGTTTCCCATTTGTCTGGCTGTTTAGTATACATGTTATTTTTTTAAAGGTATTAAACTTCACCACCTCCAGAAATCAGGCCACTGTTCTTACACAAAATTTTACTGCTCAGAGAAGTCACACAAGGGTTAAATGACTTGTCCAAGGCTGGGAGCACATAACCAAGTGGGGATTGTAACTAAGGGGCAACCAGGCTCCTTTCCTGTTCAGTCACACTGCTGTCTGCACCGCGATGATTTCATTCACCAAAACACGGTCATGGACAAAGAACGGACTCTGCAAAAACAGCCCCTTATCTGCTCCTGCCTGCCTCTTGTCCAAGTCATGTGTGATTAGTTTACTGACACAAACACCCCTCTGGAGCCAAAGCAGCTGCAGGAGCAAACTGTGCTCTGATACAGTTCATGCCTTTACAGCAGTGTAAGAGCAGTAGCTACGGTCTAGCTCAGTCCAGGAGCTTCGCTGTTTATAGAGCTAGAAGAAAAATGCAGCTTGATTATAAGGTATCAAGCGGACCTGGCTGAGCGGGCAATCAGAAAGAAAAGTCAATCCTGATTTGTAACAATAACTGCAGTGAGTATGTAATAAAGATTAGCTGTAGGGAACAAACACAGGACAGAGAAATGCAATTCCCATGAGATGTTTTAACTTGTCTTTTTTTTTCTTTGTTGATAGGAAACAAAAGCGTTCAAAGTAGTTGGGGCTAGGGAGACTAGAAATAGGTGGCAGCAGAGCCTCTATGTGCCATGATTCCAACCAAATTGATTTCAAAAAAATTATTCCTGTGAAAATAAAAACTGTGGGAAGTTTCATTTCAGATAAATCTCTGTTGTGTGGGTTCTTCAATATCTGCTGCGAAAGGAGCTCTGCAGTTAGTGAGGCCCTAGTAGGCTCTCTTCCCCCCACCCATCTCCTATTTCCATTAACATTTCTAGGAGCTTATTTTACTGGAGATCTTTTGTCCTCTGTCAACCTTGGTTGAAATTAGATAACAAGAGGAAAGACCTGTGTGTGCACACATCACCAAGAGTGTGAGTTTATAAGTCTTGTTTCCTTGAGAAGACAGGCTAGAATCATCATCATGTTTTGCAGCCATCCCATCAGCATTTAGTCCTGACACTAAGAGGGACAGTGGAAGCATGGATATAGCATATGCCATGTTACAGACCTCCTGTTGTGCTGCTGCAAAGTCCCACTGTTCAGACAGAAGCTGCACCAGCTTTTCCAGTGCAAGTGTTTTGATTCCAGGTTTAAATCTCAAGTCCATGCCTCACCCAGTTTCAGCTCCAGTGAGTTCTTTGGAGACCCTCATCTTTTACTTCCTTATAGGCATGCAATGTGAAAAGCTGAGAAGCACACCCCAAAGGCTCAGGGGGAAAAAAAACAACAAAAAAACCCAAAAACCAACCAAACAAAAAAAAACCAAACCAAAAAA
>VZTL01021762.1:62477-92085 GCA_013400535.1 Scopus umbretta
AAAAAACAGAGAACATTTAAGACAGACCTCAGAGAGTTGAAGCACAGGCAGAATTAACATGTCTCTTTACTACATATAGAAGTCAACTCTAAAGCTCAATGATGCCTCTAACCTGGAGACCTCACTTAACGGCACAAAGTTACTCCGTTCCCAGGCAATCCAGGCTGGAGTCCAGTTGTCTCCACTGCAGCTTAAATGTCTCTTGCTGCAATGTATGTCCATTCCTTCTTGTCCTGTATCCAGCAGAGAACAGTTTATTCCTCTCTTCTTTGCAGGAACATTTTACACTGTCATTGTATCCCCTTAGTGATGTCTCTGGAGTAAACAAACCCATTTCTTTCTGTCTTTCCACTCCAGCCACATTGTCAAGGCCTCTGGTTGTTCTCACTGCTTGCTTTTGGGATCATACCGCTAGGCTCACATATTTCTAAGAGTTGGCACCTGAATCTGGAGATAGGCATTGCCAGTGGATTGGTTTGCTACTCTATTTTCAATAGAGTGGAGGGATTATTTTATGTCTTGCACGTAACTCCTGTTTGTGATGCTTGTGTAAGAGTGGTCGCCACTCCCCAGAGACATTACAGCATGTCAGGATTATCAGACCTTTTTACTGAGAGAAACAAGGGCCCTGCCCCTTTAGTCCTACTCCCACAAGAATGTCTTTTCATGGTACAGTAACTGGTGCCAAGAGTAATAAGAGAAGGAAATGGGTATAAAGAGAACAAGACAAGTTTGGTGGAATCAGTCGGCAGTAATCCCACAGACCAAACACTGATGGAGATGCTGAAATTGTGACTTGCAGTCCGATCTTGCAGCAGTTCTTCTGAGTGCCACTGGAAAAGTCTTTTAACCTGTCTGTCCCTTTGATTTCCCTCCTAACTTTGACCTAAATATCTTGGTTTACTTCTGTAGGAGGGCACCTGTGTTGCCACGTGCCATATTCAGTCATTCTCCTATCTTGTCCAAACCACTGACCTCCACTTCCTAGTAGTAACTGAAGTAAAAAATTGAGAGAGCAATGCCAGCTGCTCAACCCAGTCTCCAAAAGTATGTGAGAGTGAATCTGTGATTCCAGAAACAGTTGAATGAGAGCTGCAGAGACTTGGGAAACAGCAAGATGCCCTAATGTTCATGTCAGAAACCCTCCTGTGCCTTCCAGAAACACCTTTCCTGGGTTTGAGACTCATCAGTCAGAGAACAAAAGCAACTCCACATGATATGGTTTGCAGTGATCCATGAGTTCTGTAGACAGCACATGATGAACAGCAAATACACAAAGGAATTAGGAAGGCAAAGAGTTCATAGAGAGCCTGTGGCCTGAAATAAGCTTGCACAAACAAACTCCTTGAATCATTATGAATAATTAACGTGTAAAAAAACCCCAATCTCATTCCTGGGTAGACTACAGAATAAAGGGATAAACAAATCATAAGGAACAAGGTGTTTGCTGAGTGAGAATAGCTAAGCTAACTATGAGCTTAGCAGTTTCAGATTTCGAGGCTGCAGTGAGTAGCCTGTGGTTACTGTCAAGAACAGCTTGAACACAGGGGTGTCTCAATAACAGTTCTCCTATTTAAAATAGTAATATTATTCTGGCTATAGGAGACCTTTCAGATGAGGACTGCAAAGTGGTTCACAGCTATTCAGCTTCACAAAAGCCCAGTGAGGGCAGAGAGAGTATTTATTAGATGCAATTATGGCATTGTTACTAATGCATTACAAATTTATTGGCAGATGTAAGTTTTTGCTACTTAGACGTGAGGGAGTTTTATGCATTAAGTATAACAGCTAACAGAGAAAAATTAAAAAAAAAAATGGTTAATCTCCCTTTTTGTCCAAAGGCATTCTATATAAGCAGCAGGTATATCAAGAATTTCTTGCAGGTGTCATTTATGTCACTTGGTCATAAATGAACTTAGCTTGAAGCCACAGTGAGGTATTTGTGTATTATTAAATGTCTTGCTGATTGAAGAGGAGGGGGAAAAGGGAGATCTAGGTAAGCTGAATTCAAAATTAGGCTCTTACAATGAAAATTGAGATCGAACTCAAGAATGACTTTGTTTCATCAGGCTCTGAACAAAACTAGAGAAGCATAGTTCTGGCAGAGTTGTGTTAAATGCCCCCAGTAAAGCTCCAGTGAAGTCTCCACAACTTTGGTGATTCACCCACACTGGCTGACTACCCCTCTCTCTCCATCTTTTTTAATCAAAAAGATATAATTTCTAGAACTTGGGCAATTTTCTAAGCATAAAAATGGGTAGAATGGTTAAGGTGGCAAATACTATGATCTGTTGCCAAAGGCAGTATCATTTCAAAAGAAATACATTTTGTTCTACTTGGGACATCCCCTTGAAGAGGCATCATGCTGAAGAGGTTACTAACAGTAAAGCTGCGTGTTGTTTCCCTCCTCTTTCATAAAATAATTTAAACTAATTACAGCTTGAGGAGTCTGACAAGAAGGCTTTGTAACTTTCAGGGTGGGCGTTCACTGATGGTCTAATCTTGCAAGGGGCTAAGTACCCTCCAGTCTTCCCCTAATCCCTGGGAATCTGATCTAGCACTACCAGGCTGGATCAGAGCCTCCCCTCTGCCATCTCTTTAGTTTTAAGACCTTAAGATTAACCTTATTACTTCACCAGTGTTGTGGCTTCACCATCTGTGAAGGAGCCCTGAAGTGTTTGGTGATTGCACCACCAGCACGGCTTGTCAGGAAAGGTGATAGGGGATAGACTGGAGCGGCCAAGGCTGGGCTCTCATGTGGATCATGCTCTGTTGCTCGGGAGTTTATGGAGTCCGTAACAGAGAGAGAAAATCAGATACAAATTGCTGAGCACAGACTATAGTCAGACAAGATTATTGTCAGACTCCAATGCCAACACAAATGCAGGGGAGTAATATAGCTCAAAAAAGACTTTGGGACAAGTTATGATGAAAAGAAAGACTTTCAGACTAAAGCCAAACCCAGGGTCACTTCAGCTCTATTTCTAGTTATAGCTATGCTTTAAGACCACGATCATTCTATTGATAGATGCAGTTATATAGATTTAAATTCTGGCCAGATTTTCAGAAGTACAGAGCACATGTTTATCCACTTTACCTCCAGAAAACTGGGGAATGCTGAGCACTTCACCTTATGATACCAGGTGTCTGGTGCTAAATGTAGACTGAAGACATACTTCCCAATGGGTGGCACCTAAACAGAGAATTTGCCATCAGAAATATGCTGTTACCTACAGAGCTGGAATACCATAAGTTCATTTGTTATTTCAAACAGATATGCAAACTGGTGAACTGTGAAGCAATTTACAGCTATCTCAGCATGATTTTATGGTAGATAGAAGAAAGAGGGGCATGCCCTAGTCTGAAACTATTGAAGAACAAAATGTGCATAGGTGACAAATAACTTAATCCAAACAAGCAGTACCAAGGCCACCAAGAAATGGTCAGCAGGGGTGTCTCATAGGCAGTAAGAAAAGATAGGTAGAAGCAGATGCATTACTTTAAGCATTGGCTTAAACAAAGTGAACATGTTTAGAAGAAGTAGGTATTACAGAATTCCAGCACTACTACTTTCCCACTTGCCAGAGGACTCTGGTGGTCTGCAAGTAAGCCAGGGCAGTACATTAATTGGTAGCAGGCTAGTTTATCCAGATCCGAGGAAGCTGCAAGTCAACCATTTATTCTGTGACAATTGAACCACAGGAGTTTTCACTCAATGGCATGTGATGACTATATCTAAGGTTAATGTTAAGGATGTTTAAACTTTCTCAGCAGTTTCCGGAACTAGATATCAAAGACATTTATCAGAGAGGTCCAAAGCAATAGGTTAGGGAAAGAAAAAGACCACAGAATCAGGCCAAATTTGTTGCAATAGATTTCCACGGACAGATTTGTCGGAGATGACTGTTAGCTTTTGGGTTTTCTTATGTTACATAATAGCAACCTCACATGGCTCTGCATGACACCCATCTAACACTGGTGCATCTTACTATTTCTTCCTCTTTTATCTAATGTTATGATTATTTGCACCAAATAAAAACAGTTGGGGTCCTCATACTTTTTGGAGGGGTACATCCCTCACTGCTTTAAAGTAGCTTTGCCCTGTTCAATGCGTAGTAAAGGTAGTATCTACTTGAGTGTGTGGCATGGCAGGTTAGTGTTCTGTGCTTGACAGCTAGCTGAGAGGACAGACAGGGCTACAGATGGATCCTAATAGGCAGTGATTATTGCTTATTAAATTGAAGACAAGGCTTGTTTTAACTCTTAACAAAAAAAAAAATTTTGCTTTAGTTTTCTTAAAAGATACTAAGGCAACTTATGAGGACCTTTACTTAGAAAAAGCTGAACAGCTTTTTGTTCACTTTGTTCAGTGAACATTATGAACTGCCTGAAACACAGGTTCAAAAAATAAAATTTGCAATTTGGCATACCCCAAGAGCTTCAAAAGGGACTCTTAATGCCACCAAAAAGGAATAACCATTAAGCTTTTTTGCGTGTTGTGATATAGTCTCAGCTATTCAGAGCTCTTTCCCAGGGTACTGCCCTAAGTTAGCATGAACTGCAATTGACTTTTCTTGCTTAAAAAAATCCAGAATATATTTTCTCCCAGTGGGAGCCCTAACCCATTTCCCTACAGAATCCAAAGCCTCAATCCTACATCTGGAGATACTCAGCCAACAACACTGGGCTGCCCAGATGTCAAAAATCAGTCTTAGCCACGCACTCACCATCACAGCCAGCTGGAGCAGGACCCCCGGCCACGCTGCTCAAGTCAGTGTTTTGCCATCCAGAACATATATACAGATTTCCCAAACATCTGAAAATGCTAGTTCCACTCCAAGACATCTGAATTAGTCTTTTTGCCTGTTTCAGCCACTAGCTTACATGCTATAGTCCTCTATGATGTGAAGGGGAAAGAAATGGTTTCTTGACTTACACACTTCACTAACCAGCATGTTACTTGACTGTCACTGGACCTTTTCATTGCACCTCATGTCCACACCTCAGGAGGTACTTGTAAAGGATTAGCTTTTTGTTCCAATTAAAATGTGAGATGCTATTTCCCAAAGCGTGCAACCTTCATCCTACAGATGGGTAAGCTTCGGGATGGAGAAATAAAGCAACTTCTTGCAGCTAGTATGCACTGAAGCAGGAATAGACTAGAGTAAAATCTCAGAGGACTCCTAGTCATCACTCCTCTGCTCTGGTCTTTGACCACAATCTCTCTGTATAAACAAAGGCTCTGGCCACCGCAGTGTTTTCTGGCCTGCTATAAAATGTTTCGCCACCCCTCTCAAAGGAATCACTGATGTTTAAAAAAGAGGCAGCCTTAGTCAGGCTTTTCTCACAGCGCCAGTGTCTCTGTCAAGGAGTCTGGATGTCAAGAAAGTATAGGGAGATGCAGATAGTGAGACTTGGCAAATTGAGCAATTGAAGGGAACTCTTAGTTATAATCTGGATTAATGATGACATTATTATTGCCCCAGATTAATATTAGTCCAGATTGTAAATAAAACGCTTCTGTCAAATAACTATGGGTATTAATTTTATGAAAATTACATCAATAGCAAAAAGAATACTCTGCTTCCAGAAATACCAAACCTGGCTTGTCTTTTGCAAAGGCTAAACATTACTTTTGCCCAAGGAGAATTCATTCCTGCAGGGTGAATGGTAACACAATGGTAAAAGCACTCTATGACCTGGCACATTGGTCAGGGGCTCAGTCAACAACTGCAAGTCTAGATCATGCAGGTGGCAAAGTGTCACTGAGAAAGGCAAAGTAAGAATTTCTCCTGGGTGAAATACTGCAAAGTTGAACTGCAGACCTCCTCTGAGACATATGGAGTGAGTCCAGGGGAGGAAATGTCGAAAACTATCAGCTAGATAGACGAAGAGCCGGCTCTTCAACTAGCATGAACTGGTGCAAGTCCTTTTGTATTAGGCTTCTGTACGACAAATAAATATACCTGGCATGAGCCAGAAGTTTCACTCAAACTTCTGTATGTACAGGACCAAGGCCACCTTCTGGAAGGGACACATTTCCAGAGTCACAACAGCCCCTTCCTTCACTCCTCTAATGAAACCTCAATCCAAGGCCCTACGTTTCTTTAAAATTGTGGGTAGGATTACAAAATGCATCACAATTCTCATGAAATACAGGAAAAATAGAGACCTGACCTCAATTCTACAGGGGAAGTCAGGGGATCTTCAAAGTCTGGGCACCTCTAAAGGGCACCAAGCAAAAAAAGAAGCTCAGCGTTTTCCCGAGGTTTGACTTTTTAGCAACAACACAACACAGATTTCAGGAGACAAGGAGGCCTTGGCTTGGCTGTTCCTCAGCATCTTTTTACTCAGTGTATGAGGGAGAGACAGAAAGACATCATTTAATGTCTTTTATCAACTGGAGGGAATTAATGAATCAGTATGCTTGTAAGAGGGTCTACTGATGGAAAAGTGTTCTAAACAAGGTATGAGTTACTGTGACAGGGTCTTCCAGAGCATCAGGGCTTATTTGTGTGTGTGTTGAGATTGGTTTAGGGCTTTTCAAAATGCTGGTATGCTCAGTCCTGTACATGCTAACCAACACATCAACCACAGCCCTTCAGTCAAGGGGAATGCCTATTTAAGGCATTCACTACTTTGGACCCCCTAAGTCAAACTCAGAGTGTGCTTACTAACGTAGCACACGCTACTACATAGCTTACCTCATATAATGGTGGTGTCACATGCACAGTACAGGGCTGGAAAGTATGGTCACTTCTGTTATTTAATACATGTTCTAAGTTTTCATGGCACTGTTTAACTAAAAGCAACTACATACAGTATTTGGCACACTATCACATGTAATCGAAAGATAATGTCAATGGAATTGCATGTTGTCACAGGATAACAGACTCCCACTGTTGCTGAAATGCCAAATTGAAGCTGAGGCATTTATGGAAAATAAACGTCAAGTCAAAGCCAAGATGTTTATTTTGAAAACAAGAGACATGGATCTTGTGGCAATGTTCCACCATGTCTCTATTTCTCTAATAACAAATGTCCAATGTGAATAGAGCCAAGTGACAGTTTCTTCTTGGGACAACACAGAGAGGGTGAAGCCCGATCCCTTCACTTGAAGACTTGCAATGTTGTTTCTCCTCTGCTATCCTTCTGTTCAGGTTTTAGTCAAACTGTCTAGGTAACCAACACAAAACGGTTTCTCAGATGTATGCTAAGTTTGCAAAGGTATCTGAGAGGATAGCAGGAAGAAAAAGGGACAGCAAATGCATTTTTAATTTGCTTTTACATAGATATTTTTCTTCAGAGAAAGAATGACAATAACATCAACCTCACTGAAGTCAATGGGAGGCCTTCCAGGCATTTCAGTGGGCTTTGACTAAAGCCTTCAGAGAACAAACAGTTAATATTTTAAGAGGATATTCTGTTAATAATAGTGGTGCCTGAATGTGATTGCAATGAGGGCTTGACTGGACCAAGGCTGGACAAGGAAGACAATATCCTTCAGGGTCATAAACAGCAGCGCGGTCACCACTTGCTCCTGGCAGGCAACTGCTCATCCTGGCTGCTAGCCCACAGGAGATTTCTGCTCTGTCCACAACAGCCTCAAAGCCACAGAGAAACTGCTCCTTCACTTCATTTCTCCCATAAAGTTTCCTTAAACCCAGCTGGTTACCCAGTAACAAAGATGACAGAGTTTATTTTTCTTCGCATGGGGAAAGCTGAAGGCAACTTGTCAAGACCCAAGTTGCTGAGATATGGTAAGAAGCCATGTTAAAGCTAAAAGTAAGAGCTGGAAAAGTCCAGATCTTAGATGTGATGCAATCTGATTCAAAGTTGAGAATTAGAGTTTTGTCAAACCAAACTACTAAGGCCTGACTGATGAGACATCCACTGCTACTCCTGGCAACCTAGGTTTGACATCCTAAAAGCTCATTCAGATATTCATATCAAATTTTCCCTTTCATCACATGACCACTCATTAAATCTCCTTGTATTTATCTGAATTATTCCTCTCCCTCCCTGACGATTTTTTCTTCTTCCAACTACATTAAGAGATCATGTCTCCAGTGTGCTAAAATTGTCTTTTCACTCTCCTCATCTGCTAACCCCACCACCCTTCTTTAAACATTCATCACTTCTCTGCCAACATCCTCCCTCTCCAACCAACCTCACAGGCCACGTAAGAGTGCCAAGACGTAGTATTCAGAGCTCAGAGCATCCCTGAAGATCCAGGGATGAGTTCCAGCAGCAAGTCACCTGCCTGTCCCCAGGACACAGAGCTGGCAACAGCAAATCCACTGCCCCCAGTGCTACCCCAGCCACTGCAACACCAAAGAAAGGGGTTAGCCCCAGTGCCCAGCCCCATTCCCAGCCTCCTGCCCCACTGCTGGTGCTGCTGACGTTCTCCAGGGCAGCGCTGTGTGTGTAGATGCATACCCATGCAATAGGACCCTCATCTTGCAATCTCTTCTGCATGGAGAGAGGCATGAGGACAAGCAGTAAGCTGTGCAAAGCATCTCAAAGGACTGGGTTTAAAAATATACTTAGATAACCCACTTTAGTTCCTGAAATGTTGAAGCTTCACAGCTCATGCTAACAGGGTTCCTCAAATGCAATACATTTTGATTTTCATGGATCTATCCATTATACTCTATGTAATATAAGACTGATCTGTCCTAATAACTACTGAGAGTTTGGGCTTTTTTTTTTATTTATGACATAGGAAAAAATAAATTAGTTGTTCATTAAAAACTGTGATCTGGAGTGCAAGTAGAAAGAAACCATTTCTGTTCTGGAAGCTCTTTTCTTGATCTGCCATCCTTAAATAATATGCAAACAACGAGCTATATTAAAATCATGTTAAGGAGCTGTCTGAAATCCAAATAACAGGAAACTTTGAGTTAAAGGAGATTTGCAAAAGGTAATGCTCTGAAAGGGGTTAAGTCTACAGTGATTATTTGGCTGCTCTGTACTGCAAGGGCCAGAGGGATGTTCTGTACAGAAATTGTAAATTTGCTTATTTTTTCCTTTGGAAATGCATTGTTTACCAAAGACATTCTGGCTCCAGCTCTGATCTGACATTCCAGATTGACGCTTGTTGAACCAACAAAGATACTGGGAAGCAATGCACGATTTTGCATTTTCTGGTTTATTGCATAATTGCTAATTATTTCCTTTACTTCTTCAACCTTTAAGCTTACAGTGGGATGAGGATCTCCAGCTGGAGATCTGATAGGACAGCTTGGTAGGTAAAGAGCTGACATTTGATTAGGTTACAGTATTTATTAACTGTATAAGGATACTATAGCAATAATGGATCCGAACAGATGACAGATGGATGATACTCCAGGAATAGCAAGCAAAACAGCTATACGGCACCCCTAACATTGCTTCCCACTGTCAGTGTAATTTTGGGAAAAGTATTTAAGATTTTATCAGATTTTAATCTGGCTGATTTTGCGCTAAAACGGACTATGCACATTCGTAAAATCCATCCGAGCATCTCAGCTGTGAAGGCTTTGGTGTGGTGGTGCACCGCAGGGCTCGTACTTACTTTAAGTGTTCCAGCTAGATGTAGAAAATAAAGAAAATGTTTCTATCCCAAAGCCCCGCTGTCCTAACCTGGTTTCAGATTATTATTTTTTTAAATCAGAATTACAGATACCAGTCCTGGACAAATATTCCCAGCCACAATTCTTCTGCTCTTCATTCAGCATAAGTTCTCCCTGTGTTCTTGAAGATGCCATGCCTCCCGCCCCTTCCCACCAAAGAGGGTCACACTTTGGTCCAGCAGATGACGAGCAGCAAAGCAAAGTCCATGGGAACAGGAGGGAATGGTTTGCCAAGCAGCAGGTCCGAGCTGGTGTGTGGCCTTTAGTCAGGGTTAAATAAACAGCGTGTAAATAAATAAATAAATCGCTCCTAGGTTGCGACCTTGTAAATCAAGTCAAAGCCTGGAAGGGATTTTTATGGTCCAGCTGGAACAGTGAAGCAGTCTTAGCAGAATAAATACATATAGGGAAAAAAAAAAAAAAAATACAACCCACAGCCTTCCAGTTGCTCCCAGACTGCTGTGGGGAACGTTTGGTGCTGCTCTAAGACATGCTGATGATTAAAAAAAAAGCAGAGAGGGGACCTTGCTCTCATTTATCCAACAGCTGTTTCACATTATTTTAAGAGGTTTAAAAGAGGAGTAAAACATTTAAATGCACCCAAGAGTAATTTTCCAGCTTTGGAGCCGAACAGAGGGCTGAGCAAGTAAGTGAAAATCCAACCCAACTAGCTCCTAGCAGCAGGTTTCATGGAAGTGGATGGGAGCCGGGCAGGGATTTGCTTGGAGCCTGTTATCTGGGCACTATAGCCCCCAGATGCTTCATGTACTTTATTGCTCATTACCAAGTAACAGCACTCATAGTTAGCGCAGTCCCTAGATTTAGTGTGATTTGACCAGACTGGGTAAAAGCCGCTGGCTGCATTTTAAAAAGTCCAGCGAGACCTGCCCAGTGCAACAGGAGGAAAGCCAGAAACGGGAGCTGGGACTTCCACCTCCCAGCCCTGCAGTGGCTTGGTCTGGCAGGGCCAGGGAAGCCAGAGCAGAGGGGGCTTGCGATGGGGAGATTCATGGGACAAGCCGCAGCTGCGGCCCCTGCACGGAGCCGGCAACACCATCCCTTGAGCCAGAGGTTCTAATGGGGTCCAGGCCAGGGGGTGTTTGGTGATGCCCAAGCTGGAGCAGGAGGTGCCGATGATTGGGGGGGGCTGCAAGCACGGGGCTTGTCCCTGAAGGTGACATCCCATGGGAGGGTGTCCATTGCTTTTCAAGGAGAATGATGCCAACAGTGCTGGCATTTGGTATTTTATGCTTTTCAGGTGTACAGAGAGGGGGGACCACCTGCTCCAGCAGCTCGCACGGGTGTGCCAGGCAACAGTGGGGGCGACGGAGGCGTGCGGGATATCTCCAACACCGCCCACGTCCCCCAGCCCCTCACGCCATCTTCCAAACGCTGGGGATCCAGGGCCCACCAGCCTCGGGACTGCAGGGGAGGCGAAGAAGCCTGGCGTCGGGCCAGGGTGGCCGTGAGTATTTGGGGGTAGAACNGGCGATGGGTGGCAGCCGCCCGATTGCGGCCCCCAAAACCGCTCCGGCGGCGGGGTGACGGCGGTGCCGCCGCCGCCCGGGAGCCGGCAGCTGGCCGCCGAGCTGCTGTCGCAGCAGTGGGCTGTGGGCATGAGCTTGTTGATGGCCCTGGTGGTGCTGCTCATCGTGGCCGGGAACGTGCTGGTGATCGCGGCCATCGGGCGCACGCAGCGGCTGCAGACCCTCACCAACCTCTTCATCACCTCGCTGGCCTGCGCGGACCTGGTGATGGGGCTGCTGGTGGTGCCCTTCGGGGCCACGCTGGTGGTGCGGGGCACCTGGCTCTGGGGATCCTTCCTCTGCGAGTGCTGGACCTCCCTGGACGTGCTCTGCGTGACGGCCAGCATCGAGACCTTGTGCGTCATCGCCATCGACCGCTACCTGGCCATCACCTCGCCTTTCCGCTACCAGAGCCTCATGACCAAGGGTCGGGCCAAGGGCATCATCTGCACCGTCTGGGCCATCTCCGCCCTGGTCTCCTTCTTGCCCATCATGATGCATTGGTGGCGGGACGAGGACCCCCAGGCGCTGGAGTGCTACCAGGACCCGGGCTGCTGCGACTTCGTCACCAACAGGGCTTACGCCATTGCCTCCTCCATCATTTCTTTCTATATCCCCCTCCTCATCATGATCTTCGTGTACCTCCGGGTGTACAGAGAGGCCAAGGAGCAGATCAGGAAGATCGATAGGTGCGAGGGCCGGTTCTACGGCAGCCACGAGCAGCCGCCCCCGCCCCCTCACCCNCCGGGAGTATTTGGGGGTAGACCCCCCCCCCCACACACACCCCCCAAGCCAAATTTTCCAGCCGCTCTACAGCTGCCGGCTGACTCCTTGGTGCTACCAAGGGGGCTACCAGCCCCTTCCCCACCGAGCAGCAACGGCGCCATGGTGGGGGGGCACCCAGCTGCGGTGCACGGGCGGGCAGGAGCCCATCCTGCCCGCAATCCCTGCCTGCCCCACGGGGCGCAGACCCCCCCNCACCAACCTCTTCATCACCTCGCTGGCCTGCGCGGACC
This sequence comes from Scopus umbretta, assembly GCA_013400535.1. Taxonomy (NCBI): domain Eukaryota; kingdom Metazoa; phylum Chordata; class Aves; order Pelecaniformes; family Scopidae; genus Scopus; species Scopus umbretta. The sequence goes on from VZTL01021762.1 coordinate 74,634, forward strand.
TGGTGATGGGGCTGCTGGTGGTGCCCTTCGGGGCCACGCTGGTGGTGCGGGGCACCTGGCTCTGGGGATCCTTCCTCTGCGAGTGCTGGACCTCCCTGCACGTGCTCTGCGTGACGGCCAGCATCGAGACCTTGTGCGTCATCGCCATCGACCGCTACCTGGCCATCACCTCGCCTTTCCGCTACCAGAGCCTCATGACCAAGGGTCGGGCCAAGGGCATCATCTGCACCGTCTGGGCCATCTCCGCCCTGGTCTCCTTCTTGCCCATCATGATGCATTGGTGGCGGGACGAGGACCCCCAGGCGCTGGAGTGCTACCAGGACCCGGGCTGCTGCGACTTCGTCACCAACAGGGCTTACGCCATTGCCTCCTCCATCATTTCTTTCTATATCCCCCTCCTCATCATGATCTTCGTGTACCTCCGGGTGTACAGAGAGGCCAAGGAGCAGATCAGGAAGATCGATAGGTGCGAGGGCCGGTTCTACGGCAGCCACGAGCAGCCGCCCCCGCCCCCTCACCCTCACCACCAGCCCATCCTCGGCAACGGCCGAGCCAGCAAGCGGAAGACCTCCCGCATCATGGCCATGAAGGAGCAGAAAGCCCTCAAGACTTTGGGCATCATCATGGGGGTGTTCACCCTCTGCTGGCTCCCTTTCTTCCTGGTGAACATCGTCAACGTCTTCAACAGGGACCTGGTGCCGGACTGGCTCTTTGTTTTCTTCAACTGGCTGGGCTACGCCAACTCCGCTTTCAACCCCATCATCTACTGCCGCAGCCCCGACTTTCGTAAGGCCTTCAAGAGGCTGCTCTGCTGCCCCCGGAAAGCCGACCGGCGGCTGCACGCCAGCGGCGGGGAGCTGGCCCAGCTGCCCGGGGGCTTCATCAGCACCGTGGGCTCCCCCGACCGCAGCCTGGGAGGGACCTGGTCCGACTGCAACGGGGGCACGCGGGGCGGCAGCGAGTCCAGCCTGGAGGAGAGAAATAGCAAAACGTCCGATTTGGAGTCCAAGGTATAGGGGGGAGGCGTGGGGGGCCGCGTCGGACCCGGGGTAGGGGGACAGGCAGGCAGGGAGACAGAAATCCCCGGCAGCTGCCTGGTGGTAAGGCTAATGCCAAGCAAACCTGATCCCCGTCTTAGCGGGGAGAGAGCGGGTGTTTACTTAGAATAAAAGCAGGTGAACTCGTGTACGACATACCTCATCCACAACTGCAGCAAACAGGAAACCCACTGACCAGAGAACAAAGAAAATAAACAGCCCGTCCCAAAGCTAACCAGCTTATATTTAGGAGAAGCGCTTTCGGAAGGGGCTGCGGCAGCGCCTTTTGCTCGGGCGAGTTCTCCCAGGACCCGTGCTGGTGGTTGAACCTGAGCGTGGAGGTGCTGGCGCTTGGCCACCGAGTTTGGCCGCAGCCGGGGTCCCAGCCGTCCCCCGCCTCGCCCGGGGCTGTCGGACACCCCGCGTTCCGTTCCCTCACGCACAGCACCGGGCGGTTTTTGGGGAGGCGCAGCGTCCGCGCTGCAGGTGCTCCAGGCAGAGAGTGCGGACCCGCTGGCAAGATGAGTTTTAAGCTCGGAGTAGCTGCGCTCCCCTCTTCTGCAGAGTAGCGATGGAGAAAAAAAAAAAGAGTAATGAGGAGGACAGGTATATTTTGAAAGGGAAAAAAAAAAAAAAAAAGCCCACACTTGTGCTTTTTGCTTCTGCATCAGCAAGCAGTGAGTTACTGTGCTTATCTCCTTCGGCCAGACAATAGCAGTCGGGCTGAGAAACTTCTACCTCAAACTGTGCATATTGTACAGGGGAATAAACCGACCGTGTTTATATTAAACAGCGTATTTAGATACCACTAATAGTATTTTATGGAAGGCGGGGGGGGGGGGGGGGNTTTTTTTTTTTTTTTTTTGTTAGGAGTACACATCCGGGAGTCAGGAGATATTTAAGATCACAGAGGATGCTTAGTTTGAAAGCTAAAAATGGTCTTGAGTAGAAAGAAATCTCCTTACGCGGTACACACCATCCCACAAGTAAGTCCACCTCGTGCCGATGGTGGGCCTGATCCTGCCCGAGCGAGGTGGGTGGTGTGCACTCAGTGGCAGCAGGTCCGGGTGCTGAGCACGGAGGTCGGGGGAGACCCCTGCCTGAAAAGCAACCGGAGGAGGCTTGTGCCCTGTAAGGGGAGATGGCAGCTGGGGAGCCGGTCAGAGGAGTCCAGACTTTGGTTCCCTCTTAAAAAAGAAGTTAACCTCTGAGGGAATGGCTGGGACGTTACTGGAGCAGGATCGGACTCTGGGACAGACTTAAACGCCGCTGAAATCAGGGGAGACCTCTTCAGTTGTCACTGGGTGAAAGCAAGCTACCTAGTTTGTAGACCGTAAAACTAATGGTCATGTGCAGGGTGGCTTACTTTGCAGCAGTCTGCTGCCGACAGTCACGTATTCCTTGGGGGCCAGACTGTGACAACTGCGTGTCATGTTGTGGACTGATCCAAGTAAGGGGGCTCTGGGAGCAGAAGGGCTGCAGATTTGAGCCCTCGGTCCAAAAGATTGTCATCCTTTATTGTTTTATGAAGGTATGCTGTATCCTTGTGGTTTCATGAAGTTTTTTATTGCTGCAGTGAATACATGGCAGATAGGGAACAAAAATGCAGTGCAGAATAAAATGAAGCCATTTTTAGCTTTATTAACCTCAGCAGTATAGTCAAATTAGAAATCAGCTCCCAGGAAGAGCACTTCCCAAAGAGAGTTCTTTAGGGTGGTGGCCAACAGTTTGTTTTGGAAACTTATTTGTTCATTTTTTAAAAAAAAAAAATTAAGGCACTTGTCCTTTGCAATTTCTAATTATGTATTTTCAGGAAGAAAGAAAAAAGGTTACGCTTTTTATGCAAGGACAAAATAAAGGGACCAGGGAAGAAAACAATATTTTTCCATTGATGTTACTGGGGTTCGATGTGAGCTGCAGTGAATGGTGTCTCCCTTGGTACCAGTGAAATGGGCTCCTTAAAATGCCGGGGTGACGTCAGATCAGGTGCTAAGTGAAGTAGACTCTTCCACTGAATGATTTTTTTTTTTTTATTTATAATCTGGTTTTATCTGTGATTCCAGCAAAGGCAACAGGACCGAAAGGGTGCATGGGACGGCGACGTCTNCATTGTAATTACAGATGAACAGGGGGAAAAAAAAAATCCTGGCAACAACAAAAATTTACTGCACATTTTTTAAAAAATGGCGACAAAGCCATTTTTTGCACAGCGTTAGGAGTTGTAAATTCATTTGAAGATGTTACTTGCACACATGTACACACACGCAAATTAAAAATGAAACGGAGGTTTGAACAACACCAACCCTGAACCTGATTTCTGGTTTTGTCTGATCTGTTACAGTTCTATTGAGAGAGTGACATTTTTTTTATATTATTTTATGAAGGTACTGTAAATATATCCGTATTCTAAATTAAAATATCTTAAGAGACTTTATTATTTTTAATTTCCAAGTGCCCACGTGAATCTGCTGTTATTTTAGCACTTGTGTGTCATTTCCATTTTCCTCTCTGTGTGTGTTTTATAACGTATTTATACTCTGGTGCAATTTACTACTGTGTAAGTAATTGGTCTATGTGCAATAAATACCATTGCAGCACAAGCGAGCGTGTCTCTATAGGTTTTGAAACAATACCTACCTATAATGGGAAGAACAGCATTTGTTTTTCTCCAAAAATGGCTCAGATTCCCAATACAACTCTATCTAATGGCTTTTCCTGACACAGTATTGTAAAAAATGTGTTTGAAACCCAATAAGGTTGTGTTCCTGTTGCACTGAGGTCTGCTGACTTCCCTTAAAATTAATGGCTAAAGACAAGGTGTTTCCAGTCTGATAATGAATACACTTAATTTTCTGTAACTATTTCTTTCTGGAATATATTCTTTTTTTTTTTTTTTTTTTGTTAGGAGTACACATCCGGGAGTCAGGAGATATTTAAGATCACAGAGGATGCTTAGTTTGAAAGCTAAAAATGGTCTTGAGTAGAAAGAAATCTCCTTACGCGGTACACACCATCCCACAAGTAAGTCCACCTCGTGCCGATGGTGGGCCTGATCCTGCCCGAGCGAGGTGGGTGGTGTGCACTCAGTGGCAGCAGGTCCGGGTGCTGAGCACGGAGGTCGGGGGAGACCCCTGCCTGAAAAGCAACCGGAGGAGGCTTGTGCCCTGTAAGGGGAGATGGCAGCTGGGGAGCCGGTCAGAGGAGTCCAGACTTTGGTTCCCTCTTAAAAAAGAAGTTAACCTCTGAGGGAATGGCTGGGACGTTACTGGAGCAGGATCGGACTCTGGGACAGACTTAAACGCCGCTGAAATCAGGGGAGACCTCTTCAGTTGTCACTGGGTGAAAGCAAGCTACCTAGTTTGTAGACCGTAAAACTAATGGTCATGTGCAGGGTGGCTTACTTTGCAGCAGTCTGCTGCCGACAGTCACGTATTCCTTGGGGGCCAGACTGTGACAACTGCGTGTCATGTTGTGGACTGATCCAAGTAAGGGGGCTCTGGGAGCAGAAGGGCTGCAGATTTGAGCCCTCGGTCCAAAAGATTGTCATCCTTTATTGTTTTATGAAGGTATGCTGTATCCTTGTGGTTTCATGAAGTTTTTTATTGCTGCAGTGAATACATGGCAGATAGGGAACAAAAATGCAGTGCAGAATAAAATGAAGCCATTTTTAGCTTTATTAACCTCAGCAGTATAGTCAAATTAGAAATCAGCTCCCAGGAAGAGCACTTCCCAAAGAGAGTTCTTTAGGGTGGTGGCCAACAGTTTGTTTTGGAAACTTATTTGTTCATTTTTTAAAAAAAAAAAATTAAGGCACTTGTCCTTTGCAATTTCTAATTATGTATTTTCAGGAAGAAAGAAAAAAGGTTACGCTTTTTATGCAAGGACAAAATAAAGGGACCAGGGAAGAAAACAATATTTTTCCATTGATGTTACTGGGGTTCGATGTGAGCTGCAGTGAATGGTGTCTCCCTTGGTACCAGTGAAATGGGCTCCTTAAAATGCCGGGGTGACGTCAGATCAGGTGCTAAGTGAAGTAGACTCTTCCACTTAATTATTTTTTTTTTTTTATTTATAATCTGGTTTTATCTGTGATTCCAGCAAAGGCAACAGGACCGAAAGGGTGCATGGGACGGCGACGTCTGACACCGATGACTGCATCGAGGTGTTGGCTGCGCATGTCGGGTTCGAGATGGGATGGGGAGGCGGCGCTGCCGTCCTCCTCCTGCACGCTTGGGATTGCAGCAAGTGAGGGCAGGACCGGGTCCCTGCATGCTAGGTAGGGCAGGATCTGGCCCCAGCGCATGGCTGGGAGCTGAAGTGGCTGTTGAGCCCTTGTCCTCGGCAGGGTGCTGGATCCTGGAGAAGAGCCGTGCCTGCCTACTGTGCAGGTGGAACAGTCTGATGGACTTGGGTCTTTGTCTCATAAATCAGTTCACATACTTAATTTTAACCATCCGAACACTCATGTCCTTAGACTTTAAAAAGCGATTAAAGTTTTGGTTCAACGGGGTCCTTGGGTGGGAAATGTATGGCCAGCACTTGCTTGGCTTCTCCTGCCAAATAGCTATGCTGGGTCATGCTTCCCCTGGACAAGTGTAATGGCATGAAGAAGGTGAAAGGTAGATGAGTTTTGCCCGCTGGCCTTAGTAGGGTCAGCTGTGTGAGCAAAGTGGTCAGGATTTGTCTGCTGTTGAGTTTTGGCCAGTCGAGGACCTGCTGGAAGAGTCTGCAGGCTGGCACGTTGAGTCCCTTCGTAGACAGATAAGATAATCCACCTGGCGGCGTGGATGGCGGATGCCAGTCCTTCCTGCATGGTGTAAAAAAGACGGTGGCACAGTAACGGTGCGGACAGAGCAGAACATATGGCACACACGTGTGCGAGGAAGGGGAGGCTGCTGGCGAGCAGTCTGTCGTGGATCACGCTCAGAACAGGCTGTTCTCCATGGAGAAGAAGGATACTCTGAAAAGTGTTAAGGGCAGCTGAAATACTCCGGAGGCAATGAGTCACTCACGATGAATATTTTTTTCTGACAAAAACCAGACATGGATTAGCAACTGGAGCAGCAAGTCAGAAAGTATAGGTGGTAGGCATGCAGCTGCACACGTACGTGGGCAAGAAAGTAACAGCAAAGAGCCGCCGGCCTGCAGGAAAGGGACACACAGGTAAAACAGAAATCCACTCAGAGAAAATTATTTGGCAAGGGTGCCTGAGACTTCCACATGCAAGACGCCTGATTCGCAAAGGCGCCGGCCGCGCTCTAAGCAGTGTTTGCTCAGCACTTCTGAAAAGCAGGCTGCATCTGTCCACGTGCTTAGATGGGAACATATCGGGTGGAAAGCCTGGCTTCAGTTTTCCGTGTGTTCAGGAAAGTTAAGGATGTTTCAGACGCACAGCGGGCTGTCGCAGTGCCTGCAGAAGGACCTCCCCACCGGTGAGAGCTGCGCAAAAGCACTCCTGAAAGTCCGCTGCTCTTTGAGACCGGGACCCTCGGCATCCACTGACTGTAGCTCTAAGCCGTAACTGATGAAGAAATGAAACTATGTGCAAAAAATTTGGCTTAAAATTCTGATCTGTGCCCGTGGCGCACGCAGCGTTTGACAGCATCAGCCGTGTGTCTGTGATACACCATTTCTGCTGCAAATGCTGCTTTCCCTTTTGGGTATGCATGTGTTCTTTTTTCCCCCCCTAACCCCTGTCTGCAGTTGATGTTTTATTAATAACTTTTAAGTGGCTATTTTGCAAACCTTCCTTGTGCTGCACACTTTCCTAATTTATTGTAATTTCCCGTCCGGTGGAGTGCACTTACTTCCTTTAGGTAATATATCAGCTGCAGGGCTGGAAATTGTGCAGCTATGAACTGAAAGAGCAGACTTTCTTGAGGCCAAATGCGGTCAGGCATCATTGCCACTGGGAGCAGAATTTGACCTGATAATCTAATCTTTTATAGGAGAGAGTATCTCCAGAAAAGTATTGTTACCAGCAGTAAATGACCTCTGCTAATGAAGCTGGAGCAATTAGTCCTATTCAAAGCCGTCAAGAAAATGTTAACTGCTAAAGAAAATGTTAACTGCTAAACAACAGTTAACGCTGGATAGCTCGAATAATGAGTGTTTTGTTTGCTGGTGCCTGTTAGGTGATGTGTTGGGAAATAATTATCCTTTGACTAGCAGCCAGCTTTGTACTAATCAGAAAGGAGAAGTCATGTTCTGTTTGAAGGATTATACCTAAAAATAGTTCTGTTACCGCCACGTCAAGGAGCGAAATGAAGCCAATTCACGGAGACATACACACCTTCTTAACATTTTACTTTTCGTCCTCAAAACTCATTGTTCAGCTGGAACTTTCTGTTTGATCGTGTTAAAAGCACTAATATGATCTCCTGCAATAGCACTGAGCACACTCCCCCCGAGGAGCATTACCCTATGCACCACTGACTCGCTTTCAGAGCCGGCCAAATTCCTGAGCGCCCCAGGAGGAAGTACAGAGTCTTTCTTTTTATATAAACAATTGCATATACTGTAAGATCAACAATATTTGTGATAATTGTCCTGCAGAAGAAATCGATACGCTTTTTATTTGAGATGTTTGTATGCCTGCCCATCCACAAAGAGCAGCCGTGGTAACAGCAGGTGATTTATTTGTGCAGTTCAGTAACTTCAGGCTGTCAAACTGTGCTCGAAAAAGTGACCGAGAAAAGGGAAAAGGATAAAAAAGGTGATGCTGGCAAGCAAACCCAGGGTTGTCATTGCAAACGGCAAAAACAGGGGCATCTTTTGCCATACTACAGGTGTTGCCTTTTACTGGGAAAGTCTAACTGTTTCGGATAGGGATGCACCAGGCAGATGCACTATAGAAACGCAGGTTAAGATGTGTGAGAGGTAGGACACTTTCCATACAGGACCGTGCTGGCAAGTGACTGGCAGCTGAAACATTCCCCAAACATCCCTAAAAGTTTCTCTTACTCTCTTGGGACAACAGCAGCAGACTAAACCGCACTGAGCAGCTTCTCAGCCGACGTAAAACTGCGCAGCTCCCTGGCCATCCATGGCTCCTGGGAAATGCACCTCCCTCCTGGTGTCTCCCCCTCCCCTCCGAGGGGCTCCAGCTTACACCAAGTCTCGCAGGACCTGGAGCCTTCCCCCACGCTGGAGCTGTGGTCCTCTCACGTGGTGCCCCAACAGGAGGTGCCCCGTGGCGGGACGGATGCGCGGGTGCTGCAGGGTGCAAGGTGCGCCCGCGCTGCCGCGGCTGTGCCAGGCGTGCTGGTGCAAGCTGCCGGCTGCGCCGCTCCCCGGAGTCACCGCTCCGTCCTGCAAATACCAGCGACGGAATCGGGCCTGCCGACCTGGAAATGGAAGAGTGTTTGGGTTTGTTGTGTAAACTGGTGATCAGTTTACAGTTTAAAAACTGGCAGCTTGGTACACGTTTGCTTCGCGAGCTGCCATTTTGTCTTCCCGCCCGCTCAGCTCCCGGGTTTTTCATGGAGGTGTTTGCTTGCTCAGCCTTAACAGCCAGCAGCATGAGCTTTTTGGCTGTGCCCCGGCAGCCGTCTGCATCCAGATGTGAACGGTACCAGACGCTGGGCAGTGTCTGGGTTTGATCGTACCCATTCCTTCCAGGGCTGCCGCTCAGAGTTATTGATACCAGCAGCACCAAGGTGCAAAAGCACCAAACAAATAGGAGATGAGTCCTGACCTCCAGGTCCACTACCTGGAGGAGAAAACAGAAGCTTACCCAGACTTTTGCCATTGCCATGGTTGGCAGTGCATCTCAGACATAATGATGTGCCTTTGCTTTGTAATGCACCAAATCCTGGTGTCCTTAGTGAGATTAAATGAGGATTTACTACTAGTTTGGTGCTCCAGCTGTTAGCTGATGTTGTGCATCTCTAGGCAGTGATGTACCTTTGCATGCCTGGCCCAGTGTCTCTCTCAAAGCCATGATATTGAGACCTTCCTACCAAAATTACTTTGATAATTGGTCTTAAGCTCATTGGCACAATGCTTTGAAAGGCAGATTTAACTGTATACACCAGAGACAATCAGAGCCACATAAGAGCTCAAAATCTCAGCAGCTGCTGGGTGTATAAATATTTCAGCTACCAACAAGTCATTTTGCAGGGCCAGGCGAGTGCTGCAGCCCCCTCAGAGGCTGTCAGCCGCCCTTCCCCAAAATGGGACTGCAGAATATCCTGCCACTGTAAGGAAAAGTTGCAGGGACAACACAACAGCTCATGGCAAAAGATTTGCCAGGTGGTAAAGTTTAAACAGTCTTCTGTGGCCAAAATTCAAAGAGCGCTTGTTAAGAAGAAGGAATTGAGACAAGCCCCTGGCAGGATTTCCTAGCGGGGCAGGGTGAACAACGTTCAGGGTTAAAGTTCCCACGAACAGATGAAGAGCCCCTCGTTGACTGGTCCAGTAAGAGTTACAGATGCTGCGGGCACCCTGTGCAAGCCACGGTGGTGGACAAGTGCTGGCCACCCTGGCCACCCCTGGGGACAGCTTATGGTGCTCGCAGCTGCCCTCCCTTTGCTCCCATTTGGGTGTATAACGTGCCCCCCGCTCACCTGCCGGAGCATCGGAGGAGAGCCCAGAGGTGTCCCGCGACACAAAGGTGTGTGCCAGCTTGTGGCCCCCCTTGAGGCTTGCTGACCCAGCGTTGTGCTGCGGAGGGAGGAGCGCTTCTGCTTGGACCGGAGCAGGTAAACTGGCAGAAGTCCCACACAGCTCCCGCTGTTTAACAGCTCGCCCGCTTGCGGAGCCCACCTTCGACGAGGGATGTTTTGTTTGTCTGTTCTTCCCCTACATACTCGCTTGGGAGCCATCAAATAAAGCCTCAATGAGCTCGCTTACGACACGAAGCGTGGTGTGGGATGCGTTCCCTGGCAGGCAGCTACCCTCGCTGTGGCGTGGCAGCAGAGGCGAGCAGGAGGCAGGAGGGGCGATGGGAGGACCTGTTGCTCACACCCCTGCTCCTGACCGAAGGTCGCTGGTACCCCGGCAGGTTTCCATCACCAGACTAGGACAGCCACAACGTGCCCAGGCTGTGCCCAAAATCCCAGATCTGACACAGGAGCATCCAATCTGCTCACAAATCAGCTCGCATCAAATATTTGGGCTTTTTGGAGCTTTTATGTAATATTCAGTGCAAGGCAGCTGCTGCTGCTGCAGTAATTGCCAGTAACAACAGGTACTCTGCTCTAAACCACCTCAAAAACCTCCACCAGAGAGGTTTTGTTCCTCTGGCTCCTAGCTAGCTGGCAATGGGGTGAACGCATTCCTGCAGTTCTCAGCATCAGCCCATCCAAGCCAGAGCCAGTACTCACACTCTCCCCTCCATTGCATGTCCCCCTGCCTGGACTGGCTCTGCTGCCTGCACAAACACGTGGACGATGGATTCCTCTGGCTGAAAACCAGCCCTTTCAGAAAAGGTTTGTTTCAGCTGATCCGCGTGGGTTGCACAAACACGGGTAATGGCATGAGGGGCATGGGAACGTGCAGAGCGACGGGACTGAGATTATGTTCTGGTAGCACTTGACTTGGATCCATGGCTGCGATCACAAACCTCACGCCCGGTGGTGATGCTGCAGAAGCTGAGACCCAGACCAGCACCCTCTGGCCTGTCATTTTGCCTGGCCTGAGCTGGAAAAGCAGGACTAGCCAGACCTTCCCTCCCTTCAGGGGCCACTCTGAATATTATATTCAGAAGCGTAAATGACCAAGCTACTAAACTTCTCATTGTGTGTGAAAGGTGGAAAAAAATCCTTAGTTTTGTACAAATGTTCATGCGATAGAAGGAAAACATGATTTAAGCCTGCTTATCTTCTGTGTAACTATACCACAGTGAAGAGCATGGGACAGACTCCTCAACTTTTGGCGAAGATCTGGACTAGGGGAGCTGAAAGTGCAACTCAGGTACTGGGTGACAGCACTAAGCTGTCCCCAGCTGCAAGAGGGTGACATGGCAACGAGCCACAGGCAGTGGAAAAATAATTCCCTGGGAAGAGCAGTTCTGTTTGCACGGCCTCTTTGTGTGGATCCCAATGGTGACGGGCACCATTGCGCTGTTAGTGACTTGTGAGTAATTCCCATCGTGCGTGTCTTCTGGCGGGTGATGTTTAACTGCTTTTATTCCTGTGCACTTCCCTCATGTGGGAGCAAGGAATGCAGTGATAAAAAGGCTGAAATAATTTCAGTGCTGGATAGCTTCCATTAATATATTTCTCATTATATAATGCTGCCATCACTGCACAAAATCTAAGGTGCCTTTTAGGAAGGTGGAACATTTTTACACAGCCATAATTAAGAAAGTTGTGTTGTTGAGCAGGCTGGGCTTTGATCATATGCTTTTTAATTGCACTGGATGTACTTGGGCTTTTGCATGGTATGGATTTCTTCACCTTTGTGTTACGAGGCACCTCATAAATTAAACTGTTGATGTTGTCCAATGCATGCCATTAGCACTCTGAGTAGATAATCTGGTTGGTGGCCTCAGCAGAGTCTATCGCACGGCCTGTCTCCAGATAATGGCCTGGAAGAAGAACAATGGTGCTCCGAGCCCCCAGGGACCTCCAGTCTCTGGTTCTGCGCTTCAGAAGAGAAAAATTATCATTATCTGCATGGCTCAAGCTCCCTTTGAAATGCGGTTATTTTTTACTCATACATTCCAAGTATTTTTTACATGATATCAGCGAGAAACTTGAAACCCCCTTTGAGAAGAGAAAGATTTCCTGCAGCCCTACTACTAAAGAAAATGGATAGATCAAGTAGTAAAGTTCAATGACTTACTTAGCATTAAATAAGAAAAAGAATAATGAATTGGATTTTGTGTGCCTGTTTTTCCTCTGCAGGGAACAGTCAGGCTAATGGATTTTCATTGCCTTCTGCTTCTGTTCATCAGTCTAGGTGAGTTCAGAACACTGCTGCCTTTTTGTGCTCTCCTTTCCCTGTTCACTTGTCACAACTTCAAGTATTTGAAGCCTAGCAAACACATCAGTTTGCTACCATCAACACCATCCTGATCTGTGAGGAGAACACAGGAGATTAACCCCCTGTGTCCAACGATGGCTTGTGGCCTGCTGCGTGGACATCTGTATTTTATGCTAGGTAGCTGCAAGTAGGTAATTCCTTACTTAGGGTGGACACTAGCTTCCTACTATTATGAGCTCAGGCGTTAATGTCCTTCAAGAGAGACATTATTTCCCCACTGGGTTGACCAAAAACTGGTTGGGTCTCCAAACCCCTCCTTTGTTTACAGGCTCTGCCAAGTGTGCCGTAGGACTTTTTATTGGGGAAGGAAGGGAGGTGGTATAGGAGGAAACTATTACAAAGCTATTTAACATAAACAACTTTCTCATGTAAACTCCAAACGACGCTTGGCAAGGAAGAGGTTAAAGCTGGGGGGAGGACGGGTGGGGACTCATTAGGGCAAAGATATAAATAGCAAGTCATGAAGCCTGGGGAGGGACACAGGGAAAGAGGAAGCAATGAGTTGACCATAGATGGGGTGGACTCCCTTGACTTGCTGAAAGCCCTCTGCTGTTCTGCCGCCAAGGATTTGGACCTGGGTCCTCCCTATGGCATCCCAAAGTGGGGGGATGCTCAGACAGAAACCCCACATAACTGACTGGGAGTCACATTTGTTCAGAGGTGAACCTGAAAGGTGTTCAGGTCACCTGAAAACTTTCTGCAGAGCCAGAAACCACTGCTGGTCCTGCCTGCCCCTTCCTGCCCCAAACCTTCACTAGGTCCGTCAGTGCCTGCCCAGAGCTGGGGAGCTGCTGCCTGTCCGCTTGGATGGTTGGAGCAGGATTTCCGTTTTCCTACCAGCCTTGGTGTCTCAGGCTTTCTGGTCTGTTTTATGTCTGAATGGGAAGCACATAACAAGACACTGTTTAAACAACTTACGGTACAAGGAAACTTGCTGAAGTAAAGTACAACGTTATAATTTATTTCCAAGGAAATGATGCACTCTCGAAAAGCACTCCACTCAAGCACTGCAATTTAAAGTTGCAGGGTAATTGCTGGCCCTCTTCGGTGCTGCCTGCAGCCCTCATCTAGGTCTGAGAGTGCTGCATGAGGAGGGCAGGAGTCCGCCAAGATCATCTGTGCTGCTCTCTGGTCTTACCACCAGCAACCGTTCAGCAGCAGGTTATTGCAGATCTTTGCACGCAATATGATTCTCAGTGTAGGTATTACTCTGCCGGTGAAGAGGTGCCAGAGTTATATAAACCCTGTGCCAACAGATATGTTAAGATATACACAAATGTTAGTGAGGGCATTTCCTTAACGATGTTTTAAACCACCCATAGCAGCTGCATGGACCAAGATCACAAAGTGCAGAGAGAGAGTGACAGAGCAAAGGACCATCTCCCCCATCCTCCAGGCTATGAGTAAGGTTAGTACCTAGGCACAGTTGAATGCCTGTGGTTCAGGGAGGGTCTGGCTGTTAGAGCTGTCCTGACTGTTGGTTTGCTTCATGGGTAGGTCTGGAGAGCCTGGTGCTCATGAAGGAAGGCCCAGGAGCCACCAAAGCCCCAGAGGAATTCTCTTACTCTATTTCCAGCCTTGCTTTTTAAGATAAAAAGAGCTTCAGATCAATGCATTTCTAAAGCTTACCTGTGTGAATATTTGACTGCTTATCCAGATAGAACAAAAATCTTCAAACCTTCTGAGGTCCATCCATCAAAAGCCTTATCTCCCCAGGTCACCGCTTCGCTCCCAGCCACAGCAGCTCAGAGCCTGCCACCACTCAGGGCTTGGCTCTGCCCATCAGCTGCCCATCTTCTCTCTCCAGGTGGCTTCACAGCATTATCCACCGTCACCTCCTTCTCTCACTGCCACTTTGGTGACAGTCTCTGCATTGCATGCAGGAGCGGCAGGCCTGGGCTGCTGCACGGTCTACAGCCAGCCAGCATCCCAACAGGCTGCATTTGTGCTGCTGTATCGCAGCCCATTGTCTCCATCCCCCATGGACGTAGCTGTCTGGGCTATGACCACAGCCACGACCAGAGCAGAGCACGGTGACTCTGCTTGGTCCCATGAAAAGGGAACATTTGTCTTTGTTTACGGTAAATTAATGAAGCCCAGATAAAGGAATGAAGTCACCTCTAGCTGAGGTCCAAAGACTGAAATATCCAAGGAGAATGTTTCTGATCCCCTCTCTGGTAAAAAGGAGGTTTTGTAAGAGGTCCCTTAAATCCCAGTTGTTGGGTTGGGGAGGAGTGGACGTTAGCCCTTGCCACCTGACAGCCGCTGGTCCCCTCTGGCACAGACATCCTCACTGCTGCAGTCGGGCTGCTTGAGATCTCAGATAGCACTCCTAAAAACCCAGGTGGGCTCTACCCCTTGGCAGCTGAGCACAGCATCTGAGCCGCTGGGGTGCACTGGGAGCATGGCAGGCAGGCAGGAGGGGCACTAGCATCATCAGCCCCGCGGAGGTTCCTGGCCGAGTAAAAAAGTTGCATAGTCTTATGCATAGTCTTATGCCCAATTTACACAATGTGTTATTCAGCCTTGTCCGACGAGCCTTCGCAGTGTGTTTTGGGGCCACAGGACATTTCTTGCTTTGAAGCTGAGCTGGCACAAGAAGTCGTCTGCAGTCCTGCTGTCCTGTCAAAGTCATGGCCAAAAACAACAGGGTGAAGACTTTGGAAAGAGCCACCCATCCACAGCGTAACTGAGTTAAAACGGGGGCCTGGCTGGCTCAGGGCTTGAGAACAGCTTTTAAGTACATCAGAGGTTGAAATCCTGGGCACAACAGCAGGGATCAGAGGCTTCTGCTGCTTGGTACCGCCTGGTCTCGGACCAGATCTAGCCAAGCATCAGCATTGGGGTGGCTTTTCCAATGGGGAGCATTTTCCTATGGTCCTTTTCACAGGAGTATCTGACCCATGGGCTGTTGCTGCTCTTCTCCCCGTAGTTTTAATTTTATTCTCTATTTTGGCAGTCAGAAGGGTAAAACTTTCCCACCTCATATATAACAATGAATTTGACTCAATAGCAAGAGGATAAATTTACTTTTTATACTGTGATGTATGATAAGCTATTTATAAATATTATGCCACATCTAGGTCATCATCAGGATTTAAAATTAAGTTTTAATTTAAAAATAATTTTTCATTGTTGATAGACACATATGATAAATACATTTTTGTTCCAATAAAACCAAATTTTGACAATGTTTTGCAAAATTCATTACAAGCTAAGGATTTTTGCCCTGATTTTTTTGGTTTGTTTGTCTCCATGTTCCAGAGTTTAGTTTAATTTTACATTCCATTATAGAAAAGGCATCTGTGACTGCAGTAATTCATTCACCAAGGCCCCTGCTTAAGGGATAGGAGGACGCTCTTGAGAAGAATGATGGAGAGAGGAGTTAGCTCGTGTCATGGAGGCCTTGGGGCAGTCACAGTAACCCTCTGCACTATTCAGGGACTTAATGCCTTCCTTGCAGCTCCATGAGGCACTAGAAGTTACCACCACTGGGAGATATCCTGTCTTGAAGGGGCTCAGGACACTTGATCTGGTGCTGGCACAATGGGAGCAAATGGGACACAGGCTAAGCTCCCAGGCCTGTGTGGCGTGGCTGCAGCATGATGACAGCATTGCTTCAGGGAATTCCACATTTGTGCAACAGCCCAGGACCAGATGGACCTGTCTCTGGGGCTCCAGTGGCACACGGGACTTCTTTTATGCTCAAACTCCCTCCCTTAAGTCATGCCCACTGGTGTGAAGATGGTGGCCACCTCCTGCCCTCCAGAGCATCCCTCCTCTCTTCCAAAGGCTCTTTCTCAGGCTTCGAGACTGATGGCAGAACCAGCCCTTGGGGTGCTGCTGCAAAGCCTGGTGGCAACTTCATGGCAATTGAGCTAACCTTGATAGTCAAGGCAATCCCAAAAGAAAGCCAAGAGGGCACAGTGGGACAGATTTCTTGTCTGGAAGGTGAGGTTAAACAGAAGTCCTCCATCTACAAGAGGGTTGCATTCCTGTTGCCTGAGTTACCCATCCATTGCTAAGCTGCTCCAAAATTTCTCTGGACTTTCTCTGGTGTTCCTGCTTTCCCATGTAAACAGCTCTGAGAAAGATCTCTTTTTCTGCAATCAAACATTTTCATTCTGCAGTAAAATAGCTCTTACATCAGCTACCATTGTATTGTGGATGCAAATGCAGCACAACAGAGCCCTTACATGTTGTGAGGTGAGGTGGGCAGAGCCTCTGCTTGAACAGCAAAAGTACAAGGAACAATAAGCAGGAAAAACAATTTGCTTTGAAGTGCTTTAAAGCTGCTGTCTATCTTCTGAGCCCGGTAGCTTGCAGCCTATACATCTCACACTGTCTCCCCACTAGACAGTTAAACAAGAGATGATGCTATTTGGAGAGCAAGTCTGTGTGCTGGAGACATGCAAACACTGATGTTTGTATCCACATGGACTGGCCTCCATCTGTGAGGAGCCTCTGGCTGCTGTGCTGAAAATACCTGGGAAAGGGGCATCCAGAAGGGGAGGGAGATCTTCTGGTGAGTTGCCATGTCACTGTTTTCATGGCAATACCTAAAGGACATCATCTGGCATGGCCAGCTATGATAATCTGTTCAGTGGGAACAGGTGCTGGAGGATAATCCTGCTGTTTTTCTTGGTTATGGTTCGCTTCAGTCACTAAGACTGAGCAAACAGGATTATCATAGCAGCAATTCAGGAGGTGAAATTGCTGGTGCTGTATGTTCGTGGCTCTGCGGACGTTTGTGTCCGAGGCAGACGCCAGCTTTCTGAGCAGCCTGCCCGGCGAGGGCGGCGGGCGAGCGGGTGAGCTGTCAGCACCAAAGGGCTCCTAGCTCAGGTCTGCGCCATGCCCCTCAGCGACGAGGACTGGATCCCAGATGCAAAGCTCGTCCTCTCTACAGCTCTCCTGGAAAGATACTTCCCCCCAGCCCCCCCAAGTTGCAAGTGGGACGGAGACTGCCCCGCTGTGCAGCAGCAAGTGGCATCGCCCCAAGACCTGGGCTGGGCTGAGGCACTGGGGGAGGGAGGATGAGGGGCAGCAGCTCCAGCCGGGCTGCCAGGGGCGCTCTGGTGGGAAAGGCTTGAGGCAGGCTGCCAGGGGTGCTCTGGTGGGAAAGGCTTGAGGCGCTGCAGACCCCCCCAGGGCTTACAGTGAGCCAGCCCCTCCCTGTGAAACTTCAGAGCACATCTGTCCCTGCGTAAGCGTGGGCTCAGGCTTCCAGCAGACTTTAATCATCAGGTTTTGTTTTAAATCCCCGGAGTGCTGCACTCATCCATTCCCTCTCAGTCCTCCTCCACCTCTCCTAGAGACCAGCATGCGCCCTGGTGTCACTCCTTGCTATGCAAAGGCAGTGCCTCTCTGTTCCTGGTTTACCACCTTTTGCTTCTGCTGATAACAACTCCTGACACCCCCCCCAC
>VZTL01021763.1:5449-26147 GCA_013400535.1 Scopus umbretta
GCCAGCTGGGGGGTGGGGAAGAGCCCATGTCATTAGGTTAGGCTTAACTGCTAGCACAACCTCATGAAAGTTTCTACTGTGCCAAATCTTTCCATCTCTCCTCTCTCTCCACTTTTTTGGGGGGTTTAACTTATGGCTTAGCTATGAAAATAAAATTGCTTTGGGTTAAAAACTTGAAAACAAAGTCTTGGTCAAAGCATGAATTACTTTTATAGGTTTTTCAAAAGATTGATCTTTTCATTTTCTTGTCTTATGAGTATGTATCCCATTAGATCTGCTTCTGTGTAGGAAGTGCAATTTTAGCAAGCAATTAATCTATAAATGAGCTGTTTCAGAGTTTTAGGTATTGGGCATCATCCTTCAAAAGGCTCTATCCTGGCCTTGTATTATACCTACATGTTTCCACAGACCTTAAAAGAGGCTCATTTTGTCAGCAATCATTTATTTGAATTCCCCATGAAACACTTTTGGAAAACCATGCACAAGATAATCAGCTGCAGACAAAAAAAAAAAAAAAGGTAGAATTTCATGTCACTGAGAGATACAATGACCTTTAAGTCCTTCAATCCTGAACTTCTTGTTGCCTACCTTTATTCCAGGAAGAAAAATATGCAGCCAGATAGCTACAGAAATTATACCTATTTGAACCTGGACCTCTTGCCAGGGATGCTGAGTTTCTGTGCAAAGACGACACCCCGAATCCCCATGTAGTTTTCATCTTTCACATAGACTGGAGATTCTGTAATGTTGACACCACCACCCCATGCCCCAAATTCATAAATAAACATTTTGAAAAATTTGCCCCATGTGGAAAGGCAAAAAAAAAAAAAGTCTAGTGCTGCATTTTATGTACTCAGATGGTCAGAGGAACTCTAGACACAGCCCACACAATACTGGGATCAGATAGGGATAGTCATGTGGTGGGCTGACTGTGGCCAGTTGCCAGATGCTCACCCAGCTGCTCACTCAACCCCCCTCCTCAGCAGCATGTGGGAGAAAATAAGAGGGCAAAGCTCATCGGTTGAGATAAAGACAAGGAGTTCGCTCACCAGTTACCATCACAGGCAAAACACACTTGAGTTTAATTTAATTCAGAGCCGGACTGCAGTCCCTGCCAGGAGAACCTGCTCCACATGCCACAGTTTCTTCAGGAAATATCCACCTACTCCTCCATGGTCCTCCCACGAGCTGCAGGGCAATCTCTGATCCGGCACCCACAGCACCTCCATCCCCTCCTCCTCCTCAGACCTGGGTGTTCACAGGGCTATTTAGAATCATTGAATCGTTAAGGTTGGAAAAGACCTCCGAGATCATCTAGTCCAACCGTCAACCCAACACCACCGTGCCTACTAAACCACATCCTGAAGTGCCACATCCACACTTTTTTTTTTTATTAATACCTCCAGGGATGGGGACTTTCCTCGCTCCTCACTGCCGGGCAGCGCTTTGCCCTTTCTTAAATACCCTTTCCCAGAGGTGCCACCAGCATGGCTGACTGGCCCAGCGGTGCCCTGCGCTGGGGCCATTACGGAACCGGCCGTGCTCGGCACGGGGCAGCCCCAGCCTCTCCTCGCAGCGGCCCTGCAGCCCCGGCTCCCAACACCTGGTACAAGTCCAAACGGTATTAGGAAGAAGCTTCATGTATCAGGGGCCACAGCCATATGCTTAATCACAGCAAGTATTCAAAGTCACTCACACAAAATAAATGAACTAGTTTTATTCAGAGCAGGGTAACGCACTTATTCCAGTAATTGGACAATGTGCTTATGTCTCAGAAGTAGTATTACCATCCGCTGGGAAATTATAAAAAGGAATTGCCTCTAAATGTTCTCCAGGGCCTCAATACCATTGCTTATATGCTGGCTGTGACAGAAAGTAAGTGCAAAAACTTAAAGGTTATTCCCTGGCCCAAGAGGAGTGCTCCCCTGCACCCCAAGATGGGGCGGCCCAGAGGGAAAAGGAGCAGAGTTAGTGGTGAGAAGAGTAGGAACATCCCCAAAGTACGAGCCCCCTCAGGAGGACAACTGAGCCTGACCAACACCAGTCCCAAACACCACAGTGGAACAACCTGAATGCCTCCAGACCAACTGCAGTACAAGATTTGTCTCAGTGGGGTGCTTCTCTATAACCTTTGCAAAAGACTTAGAGGGTACGAGCACCATCAACATTCATCCTTTCCAGACTGTTTGCTCTAATACTCAGTTAACTACCAGAACATCAGTAATCCCATCACACCAGCAAAACGACCTTTCCTGGAGGGGCCAAGCACAGCAGTTTTCCCAAACGATGGAGTAAGGAGAAAGCAGAGGTCAGAAGCTGAAGCCCAGGTAGCAGCCAGGCAGATGTTCACCATGGAGTAAAGGGGGCAGAACTGGATCAGTCCCAGCAGACCTGAGAGGCTATAAGCCAGAAAATGCGATGGCAAAAACACCGGCCATCATAAATACATCTTTACACATCTTTTCTTTACCAGTGGTTACCAACCACAGTAGCTTCGCCAGGGTAAACTCCAAGGAGACCCTCAGCAGGAAGTGTGTTTTCTTTCAGATCTGTAAAAATGGGATCGGGAAAGTTAATCCCACTTCAAAACATTCATCTTGTTCTGTCAGAAGCACTTCTTTTCACCAGCTATCATAAAAGCATGGCAATATTGTATTGCTACATTAAGCATTTAACTTGATTTTATGTAAACTAGCAGCAGTTTGATAAAATTTGTTGACATTTGTCATTTTGTTGTGGTTCATTTCGTACAAGAGCTGTAGTTTAGAAGTTAAGTTTTACGCTACTGCTATGAAAAACCCTGATTCAGAGAGAAGAAAGTGAGTATATATTCAACTCAAAGCAGTCTAAATTAATAGGACCAGTAACACGGTCAAGTATCTTGCTGAAGAATAGGTGTAAGCAGCTATTTTATGTAGCAGATTCCTTGTTCAATAGTAACTACATATAGCAAAATTATAAAGAGTGAAAACATAAGACCACAATTTTCCCTCATGTCCAGCATTTTATTCATTTACCTTTAATAGCCTCATGGCAGCTCATCTTCAATGTATGCAAGTTATTTATTGATCTGGGATTTTCCAAAGCTACTTAAAAGTGGTTTGGGAACTTGCCTTCTATTGAATTCCAATGAATCTACTTATAAAAGAATTAGGAGCTCTAGGAAATTTTATCTTTATTGTTTCAGACCACAGGAGGAACACGGCATCCAATTATCTTATCCTTTGCTGGTAAAAGAACTACAACTGAGGTACCCAATTAACAATTTTTAAACTTGTGAAACTAGTCTCACATAATTAGCATCCAGAGAATGAAAGAAGCTGTTTTAGCAAACAAAGTGAGACTCAAGGTTTTAAACAAGGTATTTCTGGTTGCTGCCTTTCTTTTGCCCCTCCAAATTCAGTTTAGTCATGATTGTCGAAGATGATATTCCCTCAAAATCCCAAAGAAAGATTATTATCAGAGATAACTTCAACATGTTATGATAAGGCTCCATCTACTCAAACTTCTAGAGACAGACACCATTCAATTTTGTTGATTTGTTAATGGAAAGTGTTTTTGTTTTTTTTTCAATTCAGGACCAGCTACAAATAAATTGTGTGGGTGGCACGTATTCAAACAGTCATTTGGATACCATTTAAAAAAGCTCAAATACAAGAAAAGTGGCAGGACAACAAAGAAAGTGCAGTTGCAGACAATATGAAAGAGAGTTGCATTCCGGCAGTGCAGAGTGATTTTTTTTTTTATTTTTTTTTTTCAGAATTTTGATGCTGCTAAAATAACTGAGTGTCAAGTACTTTCACGTCTTGGTAGTAGTAGATGTCACTGTACTGTGGGTTTTTTTCCCCCTCTCATAAGATACTTATGATATTCAAGCAATACTTAGGGTCACAGATGGTTCTAATGGGCAACTGCACCGTAGTAAAGCACTGCTGCCTGCAGCATGCCACAGAACGATATGAAAAGAGCTCAGGGTTTACCTGTGCCAGACCAAGTCTCTCTTCACAGGGCAAGTAGTTATAGCACCTTCCTCTACTTCACGGCTAAGAGACAATACGCCAGCCCCTGCCGGAACTGCTGCTGCACCAAGCATTACAAAACCCAAACACAATCAGTGTGTACAGTTCCAGAAAGAAGCTACAGAAAATAAGCAATTTCTTTTCCCGCTCCTTTGTTTCACCTTGCCTTAGCACAACGCGTTCTGACAGAGGAGTTTGTGAACTGAGATTAGAAAACAATATGCAAGCCAGACAAATCCCAAAGCTGCAAACACAAAAAAAAAAAAACAAAAAACAAACCCACACAAAAAAAAGTCCTTAAGTACTAAGTGGATGGAGTCATTTGCCAATATGCATTTTGGATCTCAACCCTGTTAGTAGGAGGTTGAGGAGGAAACCAGGTAGTAGTACATCAAATCAGATGTCTAGATTTCAGAAGCCACTGATATTCCTTGGGCAACCACACGGCTTATTTAGAGATGAGTATGTTATTCAGAGGTACAACTGTGGATCGCAACACACACTGGCACCCTAAAACGACAACGTTTGAAACTGGATACGGTACAATTAGTGATCTTCCCTACTTAAGCCACTGTAATAGTTGCTGAGATAGGCAAAGGCTTACACCTTAAGACCAATACTACTGGCAGGAATGGTAAAAATCGGAAAAAAAAAAAACCAACAAAATACACAAAAAAACCCCAAGTAAACCAGTATTAAACATATGTTCCCAACTACTGAGTGCCTGAAGCAGGCAACAGTGAACAGACACCAGGTGATACAACAAATTGCCTTTATTTTTCATTTTTAAACTCTATGCTTTTCAGCGGTATATTTGACTTTTGTAGTTATCCCAAAATAGTTTGACAGATGAGTCTACAGACAGCAATTTTTTTTTTTCTTTTTATAGTAAGGAAGTCCTCTAAACATTTGCATCAACCTCCAAACCAACAGCTATCTGTAAAAGTCAAACACGTCTGGCCAGATTCTGGGGCATCTGATAGAGTTCTATTGATTTCAAGTGAGCTTGCCGATTTAGCCTACTGAAGAACCTAGCATCATCCGATTAGGCTAAGTAAATTGATTTTTTTAATCCTGACTATTTGCAAAAACCTTATGAACAACCTAGAGACTTATCACCCAAGGAAGGGTA
The DNA here is from genome assembly GCA_013400535.1 of Scopus umbretta. Lineage (NCBI taxonomy): Eukaryota > Metazoa > Chordata > Aves > Pelecaniformes > Scopidae > Scopus > Scopus umbretta. The sequence goes on from VZTL01021763.1 coordinate 10,601, forward strand.
GAAATTACTTGGTCAAGAGTTTTATTAACACTTTTTTGTTTTGTTTTTTTAAATCAATTCTCTCATGAACAACTTACTAATAGAAAAGTAACAAAACTTGTTCACTAAATTATTCATGATGAATTACTGACTCAGGTTCTTTGGCAGTAGAAAAAGCAGCAGCTCCACTGAGAGCAGCAAGAATTACCGCTGCTAAGAAACAGAGGAGAACACAAGTATAGGTGCCGTAGGAATTCACTTTGGGTTTTGCAAAGCTATTTGTGAGAACGTTTAGTGGAAGACGGGAAGTGGAACGGACTGGTGATGGAAGCTGTGTCTGTCGAGTCAGAAGAGCGCAGGCAGTGACAGGACACCTCCAGCACACTCGTCGTGCGATGGAAGCTGTGCCCGTCTAAAGCCCTGCCCCAACCTTTGCCAACGCAGAGGCTGGATTCAGTGATAAGCATAATAATAAATAAAATCCTCGATCTCTTTACTGACGCTGATAAGGGGACCAAGACTGTATGATTTCAGGTGGATTCCTGAGGAAATTAGTTGATACAGTCATTTCATATGTGTTTGTACAGCCAAATAACTTTCAGACTCTATTGCAAAACCTGATTAAAATGTCACCAGCAGAGGGGCCACAAAGATCTTTAATTCCTGGAAGTTTTCTGCAAATAGATGGTTGAGTGATGAGACCAGTAAGACTTTTCATATTCTCACCAGGGGAAAAGCTGCAGCATGAGAATTCCTCTCCTTTTAGACACCTTGAAATCCCCCCAGGAGAGAAGTTAAGAACTTCCACTTGCAAGAAAAGCTTTTATCAATGCTTGCATGTTATTAGAACCCAGAAAACCCTATTACTAGGGACAAATCCACAGAAAATCAATCAAACTTCATTTGTTTATGGCTATAGGAACAACTAGCAATATCTGTCAGGCTGCACCAAATACTTCATCATATGAGAGTCAGCAAAGAGCTGACAAACAGAGGCTGCGTTCATCTGGAAACAGGCACGTGACTCAGTGCACTAAAACTGGAAGGTGCTCCGTCCCTGCAATTGCCACCACAGGGTCCTCCAATATTTCCTAAAAATATTTTTCAGGTTTCTAACTCCTTACAGATACCGTGATGCAAAGCATCAGCACGAAAACTCAGGAACATTATATTCACCTCTAATGAGAAACAACTTACTTGATGGAGTACATACGCACGTTTCAAGAAATACTACATTTGACATTAAATTATGCTGGCTAAACAAATACAGAACCTTCAAGACCAAAACCTAATTGTGAGCAAGTATGTAAGAGAGTTTCACCCAGCATCTCAGCACTGCCACTTGGTTTTCCTGCAGAGGCCTGGGCTGAGTTGAACCAAAAGGAGGAGACAGGGCACCCAACATGATTACCATCCCAGCCCCTATGGTTGAGTGTTGCCCAGGCACCTCATTACCCGGCAGCTCGTCAGCAAAGGCCTACGCGAGCTGTACGTGCATCAGGATTCAACCACTTTCCTGCTCTACAACCAGCAAAGCAATGATGCTAACTCCTACCTTTGACTTGGGACAGCCTAAGTAATGCACCCTATAGAAACTGTTAGCATTTGCAAAGGGGAAGGTTTTTTCCAAGAGGATCAGGCTGGCTGATGTCAGGAAGACCGTAGGCTTGCTTTCCCACCCCATCCCCTTTCTTCCAGCCATCGGTAAACTTCAAAGGTTACGTTTTTAACGTGCCATGACTTTGAATGGCGTTACCGAACACAGATCATGAGGTCCCGTACAATAAACGTGCAAAGTTCTTGAGAGGAAAATATCTAGGCATCCAGAAAGTGGCTGGATTTGGAACTAGGTGCTAAATATCAGGAGGCAAATAAAAAACTGTGTGTGTGTGACAGTTTTTGTGCGCTTTTCACAATATTCATGAATTAGCAGAAAAATCTTTAACTGCAGAGATAATATATTATATTAGACAGTAATCAATCATCAGTGCAGCAATAAAATCTTAACTGTACCTGATGCTTCCAACTACAGTATTTTGTTTTTGAGAATCCCACGTGTTTCAAAGGTGGTTGATCAGAGCACACTCACCACAACCCCGAAGGCAATTTTCTGATCTGTTCCAAACAACAAACGCTGGAGCAGGAAGGTCGCAATCATCGGTGCAATATTTGCCCAGACAGAAGTGGTGTCCAGACATCTTGAATTTCTGTCCCTCATTTTAAAGATTAGACTCCTAAATACTGTCTGATGTTTGGTATTTTCTCTTCTTTTAGCAGTACACCATGTTTCTAGCCTTCCTGATTGTCAGTATTACTTTGATACAAAATACATGGTTCTTCTCTTACATTAAGTGATTATCCTGGGGATAAAGTCTGGAAATTCCCTCATTTTCCTCAGAACGCAGGAAACAAGGGAACATTAAGCTTTAATATCACCTCATCAGTAGTCTACAAGGCTGATAAGAAAAAAAGTCTGTAAGGCTGCTACTCCAGCCTTCAGCAGCTCTTAGCCACATTGAAAAAATACCAAGGTCTTCTGCTATAATTAAATATGTTTTATTAAAGCTTTCCCTCATTTTCCTTTCTTTGCTTCTTCCCCCCTCATATTTTTTTACATCATCTTTCATTCCTCCCTTTGATGTTTGCATGCTTTTCATGCTTTCATTGAAAACGTTTTGCACTATTCATTTCCACCCCACCTCTCCCCGTTTTAGAGGAATACATTTTTCCTGCGTCTGACTTTCCCTCTGCCCTCCACAGCTCCGCTACAGCTCAGAGAGCGCATAGGAAACATATGCTCTGGCGACGGCGTTCATTACAAAGTGCCACATGAACAAAACACCTTCCATCTCTTCCATTTCTTTTGTCTCTCACCTTCACAGTGAATGTAACCTGTTCCCCTTGATACGAAGATTTCGTCGGGGTTTAGTAAAAAAGGAGATGAATCCGTCCTTTGAATTGCATAGTTAGTGCAACGTGACCATTAAGAGGAAGATAACAATAAGATCGGGTCCTTCTTTACTTACATGTGTCTAAAGACTCATCTGAATCATCAGGACAATCAGGCTCTCCATCACACAGCCAGTGCTGGGAGACACAAGTCGCGCGATCACGACACAGAAACTCTCCCACGTCACATAACTGATGTTCTGAAAACGAGAATGGTTTAGAATGCAATGGTTAAAAATGAAGGAAAACAACGTGGCACAGTGAAAGCGAAAATAAAGCCATTCTGAAATTGGAAATCAAAGCCAACAACAGAAACAATGTGAAGTAATAATTTAATGAGATGTCTCACGCCCTTACTTCGGCTGCATCCAGCTGCGGTTGTTTCAGTGGGAGTATCCCATAACCAGACACGGTTCCAACTAGACACGAACAACATTAGCGTAAACTACCTCTACGAAATAGAATTTTAGGAGATTCTATTTTTCTCCGTTTCACCGTGAAGAAAATCTGTTAGGATATTCATTTCTTAGTCTCATACGTCAACTAGCAATTAGCATGATAACAAAAAAAAAACCCCCAGTGTTCCTCAGAACAACTCAGCTGGCCTTCTGAATACCTGTTTTGCAGACACTATATACATATTGCGTTGTCTAATCACTGTAAGCTGTGTTTCTAAACATGCTTGTAAAGCTGCCTGAGCTTCAAAGGAAAGCTCTTACGGCACAGTTTGTGGGACATTTATGTGTAATTACTCTATGGAATAACAACGGGAGCACTTTGTTTAAATTGACCGATCATTTCATATGTGCATACCTCATTTTTCGAGGTCAGTCTCAAACTATTGACGGCCTCAGTTTCAAATGAGTCAAAGCTGCAACTGTTATGCAGGTATGTTTCATATTGCTTAAACCGAGCTACAAGACAGTTTCTGTAACTGTAGGACTCAAAGCATTTTTTGTTATATTCTAATTCCTTGCATTTACTACAACAGCAAACAGCACTCAGTCATTTAAGCTGTTTATCTTCATAAAAAATGAGTGACTCTATAATTAAAAGTGTAAGTTTACAGGCACATGGAAGTGGTTTTCTTAAATCTTTCAGGGCGATGATTAAAGGTCCTGCTTTGACAGCTCTTCTTGAAAAAAACATCCTGGAAGTCTGAAAGAGGGAGGGCGTTTGGCAAATTTCAGCATTTCAAAGACATACAATAGGATGAGAAAAACCTGTATGAAGAACTGTTTAATATTTGTCTTCATAATATTCTTGAAATCCACAATAAACTCCTGTTTCCTTATGGAAACCTTGAACTACAGTGTGAACTGTCATTTTCTGTGTATAACATGCCTGTTTGTAACAGACCAGGGAATATTACAACTAGCACAAAACCACTTATCTACCATGTTCACTTATTTATACCACTCAAGACCAATTATTTCTCAGAGCAAAAAATAGTTGAAATGGCTAACTTAATGAATTAAGATTCATAAAATCAAATTATTTCAAATTATATTTTGCTAAATGTTATTTTTATAGATTTCTGAACTGACAGCTAAGTGAAAAAAATGTTAATGAATAAATATAAAAATGTAAAGTTGTGAAAATACTTATACAGTTAAATTTACACAAGTGACTGGTTCTACGTGAGCCTACTCAATTACCTACATGCAAAATATCTATAGAAAAAAAAATATCTTGTTCCTTTCCAAGTCCTGTCAATAATTGGGTAAAAGGAGAAATCAATGCTGTCGTTTATGCCAAAATATCATACTCCAGGTCTAATTATATACTGCAGCAAGCAGAGCCCTGTGTTGAGAAAATCACATTTGAAGCCGATGAAGAATTTCAGTCTAGCTTGTAAACAAACCTTACAGCGATGCCAATGAAATGACGGTGAAGCGTGCAGAACTGCTCTTCTGTAGCTTTTCGGTGCAATGTCTGTATAAAACCCTGTCCATAAGTCCTGTGGCCGTCACCGCAGAAACCCCAGCACTAAGGGAGGAAGGCGGTACGAAAGAAGCCTGTTCTACATCGTCCTTAACACTGCTGCCTTGGAAATGTAAAACTTAAGGCAGAGAGAGAGACAACCAGTAAAACCATGCTACCATTCATTTAAAGACCTTTCTCCTCTGCAGCATACCCTTATGTTTTATACTTTTATCTGTAACAAAATCCCTTTTCACTACTCGGCGTCAACTGCCAGTCGAAACGCATCCAAACAGTGCTCCTGCCAGCCGTAAGGAACAGGAATCCCACGGAAATCCCCGAAGAACACCATAAATGCCCGAGTAAATGGTGTTCAAACGAGGAGCTCTACGGAACAGGGAAGCATCCTATCACCATGCTCATGGGTAATGAGAGTCTGACACAAAAAACTGGTAGGCTGCTGATGGGACATACAATATTGACCCTTTTTTATTTATTTATTTTTAATTATTATTATTTTTTTATTATTTTTAAGAGGAGGAACATTGATACAGCAGTCAGTAAGCACTGCTAGAAGTGACTATCCCTTGTCTTACTGCACCAGGTTTTTCTAAAGCTACAGATGGTCACATACGTCTACAGAAATAAATCTTAAGTGTTTTCTTATTTCGGGCAAAGACTAGAAAAAAACCCCACACCCTAAATGGACGCAAACAAGTTTTGAAAAGCTACTTCATATATAGCTCAGTTTTGAGCCTATATGATTGGAAAAAATGTTTTCTACTTTTTTTTTTTTAATTGGAATAATTTTGTTATTTCCACACAATTAAACTCTTGCTTATGTTTTATTCAACAGCACAGAAATTACAGAGATCTAAGCTTTTTATATTCTCTATCTCAAGAAAAAACTATCAAGAGTGAAAAAACCACTAAATTATAAAACACTGAAAAATAGATCTTGTTTAGAATAAAGCAGCTCAATACAAGCTTAGGGGTTTACTGCTTTTTCAAACTGTTTTCTTTTGCATATCTATAGAATAATCTTTATTTTCAGCTGCTGTTTTTACAAAAAAAATTTGACCAGTTAATCGTAAACACACACCGATTCGTGGGTTTTTTATTTTTTTTTAAACACTTCCTAAAAAATGGTCATCTAGGATGGCCTTGTAAGCGAAAACAGTTCTTTTCAGTGACACCTCTGTGCACACTGCTTCCCTCTGTATTATATGTGCTGCACAGGCAGGCTCCTAGCAGATGAGAAAATGCACATTTTTATCATACCAATTCTTTGAGATACAGAGCAGATGGTTAGAAAACATCTCTCTATGGGTAAATAAAAGCTTTGCCTCCCTCAGGACAGTACTCCTCTCCTGTGTTGCAGACACCTGGCAATGCCTCTTAGAAGGAAAGTTAAAAAAACAAACAAACAAAAAAAAACCAATAAAAGCCACTGACTTAGTTTTAAATTCAGTGTTTCTAGAGCCAAAAATGCATGGTGTGTTTTGTTTGGTTTTGTTTTTTTCTTTTTAGACAGGCATATTTTTAAGAGGACAAAGCTCAAAAATCTCCATTGGAAAAGTAATGAAAGTTGTAATTTATGCAATTACACTAAACTTGGAAAACCAAAATTCCATTATGCTGTTAATAGACAAGGGGAGGGGGAGGCACATGAAAAACCCAGCACACAAGTCAGCAACGTCTGCCTACAACTGCTCCTGTTTTAATAAGGCAGTTGCCTCTGTAAACATGCATTCAGCTCCTAAATGCCGAGGGATAAAGATCACTGCCCGTGATCACGCTGACTGGCAGAGCTCAAAGGTATCGGGATCCTTCACGTTTGAGGGAATGCAATTATGAAAAGCGGGTCAACAGGGTTCTTGAATGGAACTATACAGGAAATAACATTTATATAATTGAGTGCTTCTTCAGTTCTACCGTGAGAATGTAAATGATTCGTTGTGAACCTAATATCTGCCTTCATCAAGAAGCCAGACGCACAGGAGAAGCTGTTGATTTCTGGAATTGTTTTTCTCTGCAGGCATCAGCACCGTCTCTTTCACCAGTCCGTTGCTTGGGCGCTCTACGGATCTGCCAGGCTTCTGCGATGGCCTAGGTGACTCCACCACCCCGCTCAGATGGCAGTTGCTTGATGGGCTGTCTTCAGAGCGCTTCAATCTCCATCTGCTAAGAGCACCTGAGAGCCTAAAAACCGAAATCTCCCATATGGTAACACTCTTCAAAGTGAACAAAACTCAGCCTAATAAAGTCTTGATCCATTATAGCAGAGCGTCTGCTTCTTAGGCGCTCACTAAATATTCACAAAAACCAGACGTGCAAACTAATCCAAACCCCGCATTCAAACAGAAGCTACTGAATGATATGATACTGTATGAATGAATGTTTAGGGATAAAAGATCATCATAACGTATTTTTTAAAAGCTTTTATAAAAATAGTTTAAGATTAACTTGAATTAAGATGCTTCACGGAGTCAATTTCATTGAATTTTGCACTCATAAAAAAATAAAAAGTTCAAGTGAAGAAAAAAAAAAACAAACCAAAAAAAAACCCCACAAACCAAAAAACACAAAACCCCAAACTTTGGAATTATTCAGTTTCCTCTCCTTTTCAAAAAGAGGAGAAGGGCAAGAAAAGGCACACATGGAATAGGGGGACATGTGCGTAAACACGCTTTTCTTCTCAATTCGGGAATGGCAAGATCAAGGAAAGAACCATGAAAACCATGAATAAAAAAAGATAAACACATACAAGTGCTCAGCTGGTTTCTCCCCAGCTGCATACCCAGACAAAACTTCCAGGAAAGAAGGGGAATTGCCTGCCAAAATAACACTTTTTTTTCAGAAGCAAAAGAGCAGGAAGACTAAGAACGAGCGGGAAGGCCACTAAGAGCGGTCAGAAAACCGTAATCCAGCCGTACATTTTCATTCGGACCCACTGGTGACTGCATCACCTGCCTGCATGACCAGGAACGTCTACCGACGACGACAAACTCATTCTGCCATGTTTCAGGGATATTATGCAACCCAAAACTTGCACTTTTAAGTTCTTTAATTAGTTTTGCTTTGATTTTAATTAAGTTATCTTCATTACAAGAGCTTAAGAACTCGGAACTCTTCCCAGCCCCCCACCCCCCCNCCCCCCCCGACCTCCCCCCCCCCCCCCCCCCCCCCCCCAAAGCACGTTTTCCATTTGGGATTTTCTTTGATCTCTCACTGAAATATGGAAGGGTTTGCAGATTAATTTCTGCAAAATATACTCAAAACTTGAAAAGTGTATTCCAGTAGTAATTTATGATAGAATTCATCATATGCTAAAACCTAAATTACTGTAACTGAAAGGGAGATGGGAAGAAAGAGCATGCACAGCACTTCCTACTTACGACTTTTCAGACTTTTATGTAACACTTTTCCAACCTTTCATACCTTTTGAGTTAAATCTACACTTTTTTAGAGCAGTAAAACAGTAACAGATACAGTACAGTAAAACATTTATGTTTTGGCCACACTAAACTACAGACAAAATCCTTGGAATGAGTCTTCCAATAGTAAACAGAGTTTTGCATGCAGAGCATAAAAAACGCGTTAGTATTTATTTCTGTCCCACCCAGTTCAGTGCAATGCTGTGTTCCGAGTCAGAGAGTAAAGTTTTATTCACGGGATCCAAAAACCTCTCTCAAGATCTCCCAGATCCTAATTCGCACTTCCGCGGTGTAAAGGGGCCTAACCAGCTGTGCGTATGTTCATATGTATATAGCATTCCTACAAAGGAATATACATGTTTTAGGTGTATTATTCAGCTCCTGGCGTATTAGTTATCACTTCCTCAGCACTTATAATCAATTAATTGCTTTATCCATAGGCAAAGCACATGCACAGGTAGCAGTCACTAAAGCACCATACGTTCAGTTTATGCGATATATCCTTAAATGCCACATGCAAGCTTTTCTCAGTCTGTGCGTCTTCCCCCCACCCCAAACAAGGTCACAGACATCTTGTTTAGAGTCTGGGCAGTCTTTTGATTGACAGCAGACATCCTACTTCTCAGCCTATAACCTAGTCCATAAATATTCACACTCAAATTCCTTATTTACACCACACAGCTGCAAAAAATTCTTCATATTTTCAGACTTGCTCATTGCTACTACAACATGGATCCGGCTGCGCAAATACAGTTAGAGATCGGTACTAACAAGATGACTAGAAACATCCCCTGCTTCGTAGAAATCCTGAAGTATCTTTGGAGGTGGGCAGGTGATAAGTCTGGAGGCAGCCTTGTTCCTCTCATTCTTGCTCTTCCTTTGACAAAAAAATGTATTTCCATTAAGGGGGCTGACCCCGAGCCCCCTCCTGTGGATTTGAACCAGACAAGGCAATTATTCAGCCTTAATTTGGCACACTTTATGGACTGAGAAATCTAAGGAATATTCAGATAATGAGAACGACCCAAATATTCCTGAGACAATTTTTACCTAATCAGCCAAGGGTCACACAATAATACATATCTCGGCAAACTACGAAATGACACGATAGCGATGTTCTCTAATGACACAAAAATACTGCAGAATAGCCAGATGCCTTCTTTAATACAATAGAGATACACTAATAGAAAAACATTACCTGTAATCTTGTCATTTGCCAATTCCTACTCCAAGTAGCCCTATACAGAAAGGAAGCTGAAGTCCCAACAAGCTCGCTATGAACCAGTTCTTCACGATTATCTTTTACCTGCTTGAAACCTGGAGGAAACATGCCAACACATTCCCCAGGAGGGAGGGTCAAAGCGACCATCGTTTCTCCCTCTATGTATGAAGAACGGCAAGCCCCGTAACAGAGTCACAACGTGCCCTTTCAGCTGCTGACCGCTAGACGGTGCCAGGGGGAACATGAGCGAAAATGCTCTCATTTGTGGAAAGCCCTCAAAGGTTTCCACTAAAACAAGTCTTCTCTCTTTCCCGCGTCACAGAACAAACCATCTTTGAATAAACCATTTATATGGAACGCAAAAACCTCTGAGCCTCTCCACCTTGGTCTATATTATCATAATATATTTGTAACGTTATCATTTCATTTGCTCTGGTGTAAGCCTCCTTGGCAAGAGGAAACAGTTGCAACAGGAGACTTGGAAAAAAAAAATTATACAAATAAAAAAATTTAGTCTTTATAAGGAACTGTGAGGGTCTTGGCAGGAACCTTCACAGGACACCCAAGAGGTCATATATGAGGATGCTATGTGCTCCCTAGTCCAAGTATATACCTTGATAAGCAACCCAATCTTTCCCATGCAAAAGAAAATCTAGGAGAGATAACTTGCACAATACACATTTTGTACACACACGCCTTTTCAGGAAGCTCAATGGAGAAAAGACTTAGGCTTTCAGCTACTCCCAGGATCAAATCTCAAAAAGGTCTGACTGACAAACTCCTGAAAAGCCAAAGAAATGAACAGAAGGATTGGGACTAAGAACAACTCACCCTGAGCCAATTTCAAACCCAATTTGACGCAGCGTGCCACTGACTGTGCCTCTAAGCAGGACTTCAAATGAATCTCTTTCATCTACTATCTGCTAGCTGTTTTAACTTAGATATTTCCAAGTTACACTTTTAACTTAGCTAGTTCTAAAGCATCCAAATTTAATTGTAATATTTTCCACAGGAAAATTGCTTCTTTTTCTTGAAGCGGGATGGAAATCCCAACTTGAGACAAAGTATTTAAATAAATGCCATACACAATATTTTCTCTTTTGGAAGCTGAAAACATTCATTACATTGCTTATTACAATACCTTTGATAAATCTTCTATTCAGCAGATGTTCTATCATTGTGAATTTTCACATACTAACGTTTTTAGCAAATATTGGAAGATAATCAATTTAGATAAATTTCATATATCAAAGGGCAATCAATGATGTAATTGTTTCGATTCAGTAGTTTTATTACCATGTAAAACATAACAAAACAATTTCCTTTGAATTTTTCAAACTCTAATAGAATAACATCTGCCCAGGCGAGGAAGGAAACGCACATACTGAACTGTTGCATTATTTGAAAATACCAGGAACATTGTGGGAAATAAAAAAAAAAAAAAAAAAATCTGCTCTGTTTATCATCACTTTGAATAAAAGTAAAGTTTTAAGTCTTCTTTTATAGTGTAGGTAACTTCATGAAGGAAAGATACAGCTAGGTAAGATGTAGGGAATTCAGATGACTGTATAATGGGAAAACAAAGTTGTACTTAAAAAAAAAAAAAGAACTATAACCAGTGAGTTATCTTAAAGGATGAGAAAACCCTAAAAGAGTATAAAAGGAACCGTACAGTATCTGGACCGAACGGAACCGCTTTCTTTGCTTTCTCTTTTATTTCCCTGGAGAAGGATGTTCAGGTTTTGTTATCACTGGCAGTCAATTTGCTTGTTTGCTCTGTTTTAGGACTCAAGACTAACTTCGTTCCTTTGGCCAGAAATTACGTTTTCAGTACTGTATCAGAGAGTTTAATACCGAAATTGTACAGTCTTCCAGCAACTAAACGGTTTGTTCAAGAAAAATCCCAGGAGCTCATCCACTCTACTACTTCTTTCGGATTCAGTGGGCCTTTCTCCTTTCCCTCCCACCCGTGTGCTTCAGGAGCAACTGGGAGTCGTCAGCGACTTCAGAGAACCTCTAAACCCGCAGGACTAGCAGTGACCTCATGACATGATCTAGCCCAGCTCCTTCGACGTGAAGCATGGTCTCGTTTCCCGAGGCCTATCTGTCTAGCGCACGCTTATCAACGCAGTGCTTAAACCCTGCGGTGAAGTTCCTGCCCTCCTTAGCTCACCTCTTCCAGCGCCCGGCTACTCTTACAGAGAGAACGTTTGCCGTGACGGGCAGCCTAGCTGTCATTACAGCAATCAGATAATATTTACCCAGCTCTGAACTGCTGCTTACAGCTCGCGCTTAAGCGCAGTAACACGGGGCTATCCATCTTCTCCACCCGCTCTTTTGTCGTCCCATTGCCAATCATTTAATGCTAACTGCTCTGCTAACCACGATCAGTGTCACGGAGATAGTGGCCGAGTTTGATGGATAGCAAAGCTGGTTTTTATCCCACAGCGATTAATGTAATGGGCTGGGGGAGACGTATGGAAGAACTTGTGGCTTGCACACAATTTAAAGTACACGAAATATAGTACATAATGACACAGAGGACGGCAAGGCAGGAGAAGTGAAGTTCTTGGAGAAAATCTTATCAGAAGACAATAAACGTTGAGAGATTTTTGCAGCTCGGAAGGAAGGCCTGTGCTACCACACTCTCACAACCAGGAGCGGCGAGCCTGCTGTCACTAAATGCATCTCAGAGTGATCCCACTTAAAATGACATGAAATAATGATGAACAGGTTTCGATAGCAGATGGAAGCCTATTACATAATTCAATTTTAATGACCAGAGAAGTCTTAATACGAAGGTTTTGTTTGGCGCAACAGGAGATTTATATGAAATGAAACAGCCAAATCTGCTACTGTAAGAAACTACATATGCTTGATATATATTCATTTTATATTGGAATAATTAATCTACAGGGAAATGGGGTTAAAGACTATAAGACATCCTTATTCTAAGCTCAATGACAAAAAGGATGAAAGAACTAGCAGAAAACCAAGCTAAAATTCCTTTCTAAATACAGTCTACATAAACAGCTAAAAATTCCATTCAAATTGGATGCTGTATAACTTTAAGACCAAAAAAGCTCGGAAGAAATATTAAAAATGTGGTAGTAGCATTAGAAACTTGCAATAACAACAAAAAACCCAAACCTATTTTTTATACAAAATCATTTTAAAATTGACTCCAGTCCTACAAATGGCTCCATATTTATGCTGGGCCCTACTGAAGTCATATCCATTATTTTAAATAACTCCAATCAACAGTTCTAAGTTAAATTGTAAGAATTAAGTCAATGGCACAGCAAAGGGTCGCCTAATATAGGCTTAATCGCAATTTAACAGTTGGGAAAGTAGTTAAAATTGTGATCTTCTGCAGTTCAGGTCTGACTTTTTTGATAGCATGATCCAAGACTGATAATTTAAGGTGTAATTTAAAAATGTATTCGCTGAATAATAATTTTCACACCGCTAGAAGAACAATGTATTGTGATTTTAGCTGCTGCTGTCAGTATGCCTTGAATGCAAATGTCTGGGTAGGCAAACATATTATTTAGAGGTAGGAAGGTGTAATATTTAGTAAAAAGTTACTACTGGAAAATTTTAAATGGCATTTACAAGGGCAGCTTGTATTCAGTCTAAAACGGCAATGTTACGGAGGACCGCATCAAAATAACGGATGGACTTCGTATCCGAAGCACCGTTCTGCTTTGTAAAAATATAGCCAACACATACGCAGATGGCATCACCTAGAACAGCACAGTGTCACCCAGCTACCTGCAAACAAGCTCTGAAGCTACTCCTGCTTGGATTTATTATCCCACCCAGGACAGCAGGAATAGCGCTGGGCGAGTTAGGCGAGCCTTGAGTGAGGACACGTAGGATTAATGAGCACGTACGCCCGCTTGCTCCTTGGAAACAAGAAGGAAAGAGTCAAAGCTTTGACACTCGGGAGAAGAGCCGAGTTAATCAAAGGATGAGAAGAGCACCACAGGCCTCAAGTACAGACCAGTAACAAAAACTTGTTTTTTTTAAAGCAAGCTGGGAATCACCCACCTCTGATGACAGCTTTCTTGCAGGAAGGAGCTCTTGTCCTAGCTTGCCTCCTAGGATGACTGTCAGTTCATCATGGAAGGAAAACCAAGTACTATCGCTCCGAATTATTTAGTGTTATACAAAAAATTATCATAAAACTGTATTTATTTAGTGTTCTAAAAAATTATCATTAAAATGTTTTGAAACATTGACATCCTTTTAAAAATCAATCATCTACATAAATTAAGTATGGAATTACTCAAAGGCAAGCCAGAACCAAAGAACTATCAGTTTAGATCATTCTTTCTTTGGCTTATTAAGGTGAAATTCTATTATCCTTCATAAATGTTAAGTTGTATTTTTAAAAAATTACTGTAGAAAGAGAGGTATCAAAACAGGTACCAGGGAAAATAAAGACAATTCTTGGTACAATGTTATCAAGCAACTTTGTAGAAATAAATAATAAAAAACTTCATTGCCAATACATATGGACACCTGATACACAGAGAGAGACCCAAATCCTTAGGGGGGATTCAAAGGCGGTGTTCCTGTGGGAAGGCTTACATCAGCTATTGCTGTTTCAGACCCCAGCTCTCCCTAGGGCTATCTGTCACACCGCATGGTCAAAAAGGGTGGAAACAGTCAATTAGAAAACGAAAGGCTGCATCCATTACAGAACCGATGCGATGGTATGCATGATTCCACACACAGGTTTTGGTCGTACAGAATCCAAGGATGAAATAATCTCATTTTTAACATAACTGCTTTCTTAAGACGCTCCTGGTATCCGAGGATTGAAGGGTGGCCAAGGCAATGCTAACTTTTAAAAACCTCCACTGCAGTTCACGGAAATCAGGCTCGTAAGCCTGATGTGCTGAGTGAGGAGGTAGTGGGCACCTGAATAAATTCGACATACCACAGCTTTCGCAGAGGAAGGTCCCTCCCCACAGCCAAACCACCCGGAGGACAACCATCACAAATACCTACTCACGTCCCCACTCTCCTCTCTCCAAAAATCTTTAAGTTACTCTTGAGACTTCCCACTTGTGGGGAACAATAATTAAAATTCAAGCGATGGTGGAGGAGAGAGGAGAGGAAACCAAGAGCTTCATATTCAGCTTTGAATAAAAATTTAAATAAAAACCAAGAAAAAATATCCTCAGGTAGTACGCTCAGAATAAAACCTGCAGATATCACCATTTTAGCAGGTCAAAAGGATGATCGATGTTTAACCTTTGTTAGCAACAACCAGATCTCACTTCAGTAGAAGGGGTGCTGAGGATTTTATTGCCAGCTTTGCTAGCTGCTCCGACTGTGCTAAGAAAATCATGCCTTGGTTTCACCACACATAAAGGGGAACAAAGATTCTCTTTGCACTGGGCTACTACGGCTCTAACTGCTTATCACGGCTTACCTTTAAGTGATTTCATGCATATCGAAGGTGAGCCATGCCATATATGCTGTAAAACACGTAAAATCTTGAAAACCGTCACTTTCTTGACTGTGTTACCAGTCGTTCCAAGCTACCTCCAGGTGATGTGAAAACATATGCTTGAACTACCTCTGCTGGGACTTATTAAGCAAACAGTACGTTCTGTAGATCAGGCCATAATTAGGTATGATGTCAGTATTGTAAAAGCGCAGTAATTATGCCCCCATTTGTTCTACTAATTTCCTTAGCATGAACAATGCGAATTCTCACAGGCTAGCACAAAGCTGGTAGTTCACAGTTCAGAAGGCTCCTCTCATCTGATGGGTAAAAATAGTTCTGTAAAACTAACAAAGCCAGCAGGCTCCTCTGATTTTTTTTTAATTTATATATCTTTTTTTTTTTATTTTAAAGACTTAAAGGGACTTTGGATCAGGCCATAAATAAGAAACTCTCACATTTCTATGTAGTATGGACCACTTAATAGAGTTCAGCAGCATTCATCCTTTTACCATCTCCTCCCTTGAGGACAGAATAATACCAGATGCCTACAGACAGAAAAAAAAAAAAAAAAAA
>VZTL01021763.1:26181-62306 GCA_013400535.1 Scopus umbretta
AAAAAAAACACCAACAACAAAAAACCACACAGTATTAGGAAGCATGTATTTTTAGCCACTTTAATTATATTCTAGCAGCAGGAAAGAAAGAGATGCAGAACCATACGACCAGCCAATTCTCCCCAGAAGACAGACACGGCTTTGGAGCTCCGCAGCATAACAATTCTGCTTGCGAGTGATTTCGAGTCGGGGAATTACTGCACAGGCTGTTTCTTCGGTGCTGCACTAGTTACTCTTTGCAGCTGTTCTACAGAACCTCAGCGACAGGGCTAAATCACTGGAGCAGACGCAATCCTTACGATTCCTCGGAAGCATATGTGTACGTACGCACACTCCAGAAAGAGTGGGTTTGGCCTGATCTGTGGTCAGAGTGGTAACAATACATTTTAGTGATATATATATATATATATATATATTTGTGGCATCATATTTCTAAGATTCCCCCAGCTGGGGATTCATTAAGAGAAGTCCGCTATACTTTAGTCATGAGCAGAAGCAGTTTTACCTCTCAAACCCACCGCTGTTGAAAAGATGCAGACCTGAATGCCAACCTAGATTGTGCAATATTTTTAATATGCATCCTAAGCAAGTGATATTCCACCCTATAACAGTCAAAATAAGATGGGGAGATCCAGAGAAACAGGGGGTTGAAATATCTCAGTTGATGAGCTCAAGTAACTTCTTTTGATACACTAGCAAAGCAGTTTTTCTGGGCAGGAGGGCGAAGGAAAGACACAGGTCGACCTTCAAAACACTGCTACTACTGATCGCACGCAATCGCTCTTTCATTATACCCATTACTTTTACTGTACGCAAGGGGTGATGTATAATGTACGTTTCATTTAAGATGCCAGTGAAAAAAGAGCGTCGTCCCATTCAGAAACGACAGGTTTTCCTGCTGCAAAGCCCGATTCTCCCACCGCGCAGCGCAAATAAAGGCGTGACTTGGTAGAAACTCAGCTTCGGAAATATTTACAATCACAAAGGTAAATGTTTAGTTTGGTGGTTTAGCGCCGCATTCTGTTTCGGGGGAAATAAAGCCTCATCTGTTGACCGTGAAGGGACGTGTCCGTGGCGCGGCCGGAGGGCACCTGCTTTGCCTCCGGAAGAGCCCGCGCCGCCGCCTCCGTCGCCAGCCCAGCGCAGAGCTCCCACCCGCGGGTGGGAAAATTAAGCCTGCGATAGGAAATTACCACTGTAGCAAGCAACGGAGCACCCCGCGCGCGCTGCGCTTTCAGGGTGGACGTTATCGGCGTAGAAAAGCGACACCTACGCTAGCGACTTTGTATCGTGGAAATAAATAACTGGGGAAAGAAACCCTCACTCAGAACAGCGTCGCTTTACAGAGCGGCGTTTAAATGCATGAGGTTTACAACCCCTACTAAAATGAGCGTTAATGAAACCCACACGCGGGACGCATATGAATAGACACCCTTATGGGTGTACCTACTACAGCTCCAAGAACCAGGACCAGAAGTAAATATTCCCGAGGGCGCAGCCCACTTCCAATACACCACCCACGAAGGAGGAGGTGCAGGAGGCGTGTGGTGCAGCGCCGCTTTGGTGTCTCGCCCACCCCAGGTGCCGCCCGAGCGCTTCAACGGTCATCGCAATTTGGGGTTATCTTTGGGGGAGGTACCCATGAAGATTCCATACCGCTCCAAACAACGTTTTACGTGAAACGTAAAGAATGTAAAGCCTGGCAATCAATAACCCAAGCAGAGGTCTCCTGCACGAGGGGTCTTCACGTTTTACAGTGCCGTTACCGCACCCTCGCCCGCTTCAAGACTGAACCTCGACTTATTCTTTGTCTAATCTCCTGGATTACTACCAGGAGGATTACAATGCTGCCTGCCAGTTCTTAGCAAATGAAGCCGTGCTCGCTCAAGAACATTTTTTGTCTAAAGCTCTGCCAGGAACACATGCTCAGCTATATTCAATACGACGCCCTTTGTACATTACTGCTGAGGCCAGTTGAAGCACTGGCTCTTAGAAACCAACTCTTACAAAGCTTTTCTTTTTTTGAAAAAAAAAAAAAAAAAACAACAAAAAAACCCAAACCAAACTAAACTAACCCCCCCCCAAAATCAAATTATCTCTTGATTTATGTTAATACAATTATGTACAGTATTAACTTTAAGTCATCATTCGAAGGCTTGTGTAATAAATATTTTAGATATTTTATTTCTTCAAAATAATTGCAGTAGCAATGGTGCAACAGCCAAAGATACTAACTTCAGTTTCATTTACTGTATTTGCAGAACAAATAAAAGCCTGAATTAGCGCTCAGGGAATGGAATATTTAGATTGTACAATCTAAATATATCTCCCAGGGAAAAACAATTAATTATCTTTGTTACTGCCACTACTGCTGAGAACAGCTGCAATTCCTGGCTTGCCAAGTTCACGTCATTGAGGGTTATTCCTATTAATATCAATTAAGATCTAAATGGTTTGAGTCTCTTCAATAATGATGCTCAAGTAGATTTAAAGTGTCATTTCACAGAAAGCACACCTGTAGCAGAATGGTGGCACCTATTTTTTTTTTAATCTAAAAAATTAAAAAAAGACTAAAAAAAACATAGATAAGGCTCACTGAAAGAATGTTCAAGCACCAGTAACTAAGGCTCACTAATTCCTAAGATAGCTCCAAAGACCTGTGTATTTACTTCCACTTCAGAATTGTGGCAAAAACCTTGTCCCTCAGTTGAACTGGAGATACTGTTACACCATCGCTTACGGACTGCAATTAAATCAGCCTGTGAGGTTGTGTCAAACTGGTATTAAAGTGCGTTGTACGACTTCACCGTTGAGCGCACTTACAGACCATCGTGGCTGGAAGGAACTCCTCCCTTGCCACCTCAGCCATGCCTTTCACCTACCTACACTATAAAAATCAGCAGAGAAATTAATCTTCTCACCTTAAGAGAAGTCCATGTTTTCCATCACGCAGCTTTTGACTCTTGTCCCGATAACTATTTTAAGTTATTCAGATATACTTCTCCAGAAGCCACTGTGGGCTGATGAGTATAAAGAACAATTATCACCTTGCAATGAATTTCTTTAAACTATAAGCAAACAAGTTCAGATACCAGAAGACTGATATTGATTGAACCAAGTTTCACTGAACTCAGGCTTAGAAATTAATAAAGTAATAATTTTTCACAATTTACCTTCCACTTGACTGGTAACAATACAGGACATTTCCACCCCCCCCCCCCCCCCCATCCAATCTCACTCTACATCTCAAGGACACATTTTTAAAACTTTTTTTTTTTTTTTTAAAGATTCATTTTTTGCAGTGGCATTAAAGGAAAAAAAGCAGCAATGGTCTTGGGTATATTTCCAAAGATTGCATTGTGAGACCAAAGTAAATTATGGTGGCTTAGGAGGAAATGTTCTGTAAGATGCAGCAAAATACACAGGATGTCTTGAAAGCTGCTTTATGCATCCGCACAAAGAAAACCTATTTTTCTGTTATTTGCTACCTAGTAATGATCACTATCATAAATATAAATAAAGTTTAAGCAACAAGTGCTCAAATCCTGGAAGATACAAATACCAGAAAAAAATCTAAGAGATTTTAAGGGCAAACTGACATGAAAAAGTAATAATTAAAAAAAAAGTTTCATATTGAAGAAAATCACTTTATCACTGAGGACAAAAATAGTATTCCAGGTAAAAGACATGAATATTGAAGACCTAAGGCGATGAATGCAGCTGGATACACAAGGGAAGACCTTTTTTAAACTCACACCACCTGTATAAAGTTTATTTTGAAGATCTCTTGAGACACACATTCAAATGACTGGATACTTGAAAGTATTTTGGAAACTGGCCTTCGGAGGAAACAGAAAGAAGATGACATGGTAGTACTGCAAACAGTTGATCAAAGCATTCACAATTTTGAAGCCCAAGACAGAATTCCAAATAAAAGTAGATGCTCAGGTCACACTATTTTGTTCACTGCTTTGCTAAATGGACTGAGGACTTTTTTTATTATTATTAGAATGCGACAGAGAAGACGGCAAGTCAAATATAGGTGGTCATGACCATCCCAAAGTCTCCAGCCAGGAGCACTAATGCGTTTTAAGGAGCCACTGGAGGGGGCAGCGTGAGGCCTCCAGAGGACGCGCCAGGTCAGCTGTATCTCATGGCCTGAGGAGCTGAAGGTTCAAGGCTCTGTTCAGATCTCCGCACGCCGTTCCCATCATCCCCGTGGACTGAGGCACAAACATGCAAACTATCTACGTTATGCTTCACAAAAGAAATAATGTTTAAACTGTCTTGCCCATTGGCTTACATTTGCCAGTCGGATCACTTTTTCTCTTTCCATCTCCTGCCGTGTTGATGGAGATGCACGTCAGAGTAGCACTCTACCCCAGCCTGGAACTCGGGCAGCACTTTCCCTTGCCTTTGTTCAATCAGAAATATCCCACTGTGAATCCGTTTTAGCTAAAAGGGGCACAACACAATGCAGTCTGAGGAGCGAGGAGGTAGAGCTGGGTCCACAGTTTCCCCCTTTTGGCAGATGTGTGACCAGTTTAACCTCCCACAGAGGTTTATGAATTTTACCTTCCGCAGCAGAAATACTTGCGTATTTGTGAGCCCTAGGGAGGAAAGGTAGAATCTCTCACACTTTACAAAGATGAACGAGTTACAAATCCATGTTGCCCCAGAACTCTTCCAAACTCCACCAAGGTCAACCCAGAAAAATCAGGTCTTTAAAGCTTTTATTGGACACTTGCATGAGAACTGCTTTTCACGGTTTCACTCCCCTACTGTGCCTGACCTCAGCAAGGACAACAAAGACGACGTTTGGTCCTCATGGGCTTTTTTTTGCGTTGGCCCAAACACATCACTGGACACCATCTCCCCTTCCATTTCTATCAAGTGACATTACTTAACGATGCCCCAGAAAAGCCGCCGGGAGGAAAGAAGTCTCTCATTCAAAGAGGGGAAAGGCCAACAGTACCATGGGACTGTTGTTAAGGAAGCAAAAACAAGATGAAATGATGCTGGAGATAAGACAGACAAGAAAGAGATGAAGAGAGAGACAACTAAAAAATATTTAAAATTATCAGGATGAAGGCAAAACGAAGAGCAGCCAAGGAGTTACTAGCTTGTGTGCAACGTCTTTTATACAATTAGAAACTGGACCTCTGCACATCTAAAATCTGCAGAGGAATCAGGTTGAGTCAGAAGGAACCTTTTATCAGTGCGACACTAAGTTTGCACCAAGTAGACAGAGAAAATAACCTTTGAAACTGAAGTCCTATTCATCATTCAAAACCAAATGCAGTATCGCTCCTGTTTAACTCAATGCTGCTTCTAATAAAGTGGTTTAGACTCACTTTATTGGCTTACAAGTTCATTTTTATTCTGATCAGCTTCACTGATAGACACCGTTGTGCTTCCTCGTCTTGTCAAAAGAACATAGGACTAAGACAATCTCAAAGCTGACATTTCAGTACATAACAGTACATTTATCATTCAAAGGCAAACATTTTATTTAAAAAATATCCCAACTAGCACCTTATGGCAGGTAAAAATCCTTCTAAGTTTTTCTAATCATGGTTTGGTCAAACACCACCAACATAAAAGAGAACACTTCATGAAAAATTCCTATTTTTTGCCCAGCCCTGAAGGTAACTGCTTTAAGCACTGCATAAATTAAAATTCAGCAACACTGAACTTAACCTAGATAGTTACTTTATATAACTTCGAAGTGATGGATAACAGAAAAATCTGCAGAACTACAGGGCTTATGGGAAAGCCGTTTTATGAGTGTTCCAAAACTAACAACCCCTTCGAATTTTCAAATGGTTCATGAGACATGCCGTTGTTATTTTTCAGAATTTTTGGTGATGTTTTACCTCCTCTAGGCATGCAATTTACAGCATTAACCCAGACCAACATGACTTCCCTCCGTTTTCTAGTGGACTTTCATACATAAGACATATATATAAGAGACTAAGCTCTATTTCTACTTGCAGTAATGCTACATTGATATCATGCAACTATATTTGTATATGCCAAACTAATTCATGCACAACATGAAGTATAACTTTTGAGTATTAGTGCACTCGCATAAATAATTAAGAAATCCAGCTTGCTGAAATATGATCTGGGGAGTGAAGATCACCAAGAGAACAGGTCAAGTGAAATTTATTTATTTAGGAGAACAAAACAAAGGCTGACAGGAATATCTTCACCATCTATGAAGATGTTAGAAGAGACACAGGAAAAAGGAATGTTTATACAGGTGCCCTTGTGCATTAGTATCTATAATCTGGCCATGATTTAATGTTAAGAAGGTTAGAAAAGCTAGATTTGGGGAGATTTTCCCTAAGGACCAATAAAAGCGTTAAATAAATTAAAAAAAGAAAAATACAGTGGAGCTTAAAGTTATGAATGGGAAATAAAGCTGTTATATATAATACATAACCCAACATTCTTGATCCATAAAGCACAGACAGTACGACCAAAACTTTCCATAGGCTGTACTAACGAGCATGATTACACTTTAATTTAATGTGTTTACTCAGAGCTATTATCAATGTTATAATTTGTTCACTGTGTTACAAAGACCAGTAGCTGGCGTCAGCCAACTTGCATTTAAGAAGAGCCGCCAAAAGGAAAGCACAATGTTACCATGTTACCATGCCGTACCCCTTTAAAAAAAAATCTCTGTCCTCCACTTAATTGCAATGACCCTAAAGTAATAAGCATTTCCCGGAACATACAAAGTATTCTTTTTTGACAAGGACAGAATATATTTGTTTCCCAAATTAGGTGGAACCCTACAGATGTTGGCATTAAGTGTACTGATGGGAATCATGATCATCTGTCAGAAAAATGTATAAATCCTTTGGGCTCTATAACAAGTTGACGGTGTTCCTGTGAAATATTAACTAGGCACAATGCAGACATTGACATTTAACTCTGTATTTCCACCGGATTTTTTTCCTACTCATCATTGCTCTCTCTAGTTTTCTCAGGCTCCATATTTTATAGAAATGACCGTATGTTTAGATTTGTATTTGATGACATAATTGCAAAACTGCAGCGAGCAAGTGGCTAGAGCTCTGCATGCTAGCTGTGCTGAGGCCACAGAGCTGAAGAAACCTTCTGCAATGCAGTGAAAGCCATGTTAACAACTTCCAAGTCTTCGCAAGGAAATGGGTGTTTATAGTCAGCTCTAGTAGAAACGTGAAACTGGGCAGCCCTTAATATAAACCAGGTCCCTCTTTTACTTTTACAAAAGCAATGGAGAAAAGAGTAAATTTGAATCTGTCCAAGTTGCTGGTTTCTGTGCAGAAGAGGAGCTGGCCTTTCTGTAATCTGTCATCGTTTACAACACAGCAATACGGTAAGACAGAAGCTTCATGAATGTTTTATGAAGTTATAGGTGGTAGAAAGAAAAAAATTACTCAAAAGAGTAATATTAGAGTTAGAATCTTTTTCTTGTCAAGAATCCCTTCATGAACCCAAGGACCCTCTTCTTAATTAAAAGTTTCGCTAGAAGTGGTATGCTTTCCACATACATACAAGACGTTTCACTTTTTGACAAACAGGCTTTTTTTTCTGATTAAGTCTACTTAACTGAAAAAAATTCCAACCAGCAACTTCTGAAAGACTCCAAAGAGAATGTGCTCAAGGTGCAGCAGCACAAGAGGCGCACGGGGCAGGGGTTATTTAACAACAACTGCAAGTATCTGTCCCGCTGTCTCGTGTGCCAGTCATTAGACCATCCCTCCAGGAGAGCTCCAGAAAATAACAAGTCGTCAAACGCAGGACAACATTTCACTCACAAATCACAACACAGCTTTCTAAGGCTTTCGGCTCTTGACAATCTTAGCTGAAGATGCAAATGTAGTTTTTTCAAGGCACTGAAGAAGCCCTGAGCACTTTTGCCCTCTTCAGGTTGATCTCCAAGCTATGAAAGCAGAAGAAAATAACTGAAATTGAGATATTAACTGAAACCCTCGACTGCAGCTACAGATTGCTTCCCACTGACTTCAAGGCTTCGTCCACCTGCCGCTACAGCAGCATGGTTCAGACCTTCCCTGTGCTGCACCAGTGAAATCCTGGCCGTAAAGAAGAATCCCACTGAACTGACAGCGTACGATTCCACAGAAAAAAGAAGTGTCTGTATAAGTTTGTAATATTTACTTGGCCAAAAGTCCCATTTCTGTGACTTCTGTCAGTTTAAGATCCACAGCACTACCTTGGTACCAAACCTTTTTTGAAAGGACCAGTCACAGACTAATTACCCACATAAGGAGTAAACATTACATAGACAAAGCAAATGGAAACTACTCCTCATGATACACAGTGCTGTGGCCATGGAAATGCTTTCCAAAGTCAGGATAACAGCATCGGGGGGGTCCGCGGGCCGTCCCAGCAGCCCTTTGGCGCTGGGGACCCTTGGGCATCTCTGAGCTGTGCTGGAGACAAGGGCTTGCACATCAGGTTCCCGCAAACGGGAGATCGCTCCGTGAGGTGAGTGGAGCACTTTCAAATTTTGGCTTAAATTGCTTCGCTTTTTTCCTGTATTTTTAATTTTTAAAACTGTTAATAAGCTTTAAGATTAAAACCGAAACCAAAGGAAGCGTTTAACTTTACTAATGTTTTTTTTTTTAAATTTCGTTATACACTAAACAAGGAAACGCCTGATTTTCTTCAAATGCTACAGAAAGCCAAACTTCAAAATCTTTCATGGAACAAAACTTCTGTCCTCTCCATTCTTCTAATCAGAATATTAAATTAAAACTCATCCAGTGGAGCTAATTATCATTTCAACAGAAGCAGAGCCAAGATTCAAGAAGGGAAGCACTATTAAAAAAAAAACCCAACCATACAATCAGCAAAAACTTGTACTCTCTAGAAAAACATAATTGGTCTAACTTGATATAGATGTACATTAGTTCTTGGATGCAAAAAGCAAAGCTTGATTACAGCAATAGCGAAAGCTACCATGATTATCCTAATTAAAAATTTGCCAAGTTATTTATAGTGTAATACAAGGAAATTACATTCATTATCCTATAAACTATTCAACAAACCATTAAGCACTGTAATAAAATCAATTGGCAAAAAGAGGTGCAATTATATTTACACTCGTGTAAACTCCTTACTGAACTAAAACTAAAGCATCATTCAGTCTCAGTATTCTTTATACAAGCAGTGCAGAGGTGTTTGAGAGATTCAGAAATATAAGAGTATCTCTTAATTAGCATGTTAACAGTTGTTTAATCCGTTAACTTCTAATTCAGCAGCCAATGGCCAATGACATCAGGTTTGCAGAGCACTGAGTCCAGAAGAAGAAATTAAAAAAAAAGCAGTTACCACTCAACAAAACATAAATAAAAGTCTAAAACTATTTTGCCACCTTTTAAAATGTGTTGATTTATTCTTAATTAACTGATGAAGCAGCATTCTGAAGTCTTTCTGTCACTACACACACAATTAACTCACAAGCAATCAGGGAAATTAGAGGAAAATTAGGAACAGGATTGTCATAAAGTGTTGATCATCTACACCTGCAATACACATCTGCCGGAATTTAACTTGCATTATGTAAAAACTGGACCAGCCTACCTTTTTTTTTTTAATTTAATATTTTATGCATAACCTTGTCCACAGTCTGAACTGTTTAAGTTAAAGAAAAAAAAAACAAAAAAGACCTGGCCTACAGGTCAGCCGTTCTGATTCACGGTAACAGTCAAAACTAATCGAGATGAACTGGAATACATTCCACAGAGGTAGAAGTGAATACGCCGTAATTCGCCAACACCTTTTCAGCGCCAATCCTATTTAAGCCCATTTAGAAAGGCATTACTCTACTATCCTATCGGTTCTACTGCCCTATCAATTTCTCAGGCTAGAAAATAAAAGTTCATCACCCTTATCTCTAGCAGCATGTCCTACATCAGCTCCCACACCCAGCCCGGCACTGACCTTTGGCTACGCTCGTGGAGAGCCGCCAGGGTTTGCTTTCACCGCAGCTAAGCTGGAGAGTAATCTCTCATCGATTCATTTGCCATAAAGTGCAATAAAATATATATTTTTTTTTTTTTCCCCAAGCTCAAAGGTCAGTTAAGCACCTGCAAAAACAAAGCGAAGGTCTGTGGGTTTGCCAACGTACATATATTTTGGAGAATTCACGTCTTTGAGGCAGTGTGTTAGTGCAAGGGGAACTCTGCGCTTTGACCTCAATAGTGAGAATGAATCGCGACTGGAATTCACCAGGGTAAATAAAACGAGGAGACCAAGCTCACATCCACCTCTCCCACTGCAGGAAAGCAGGAGATTGTAACTTGGACTTCTTCACAACAATGCGCGTTATTCCGCAGAGTCATCCCTTCATCTCCTAAAAGGACAAATAAAGTACAAACATAGCTATATGGTATTATTTCGACATAGCCTATCTTTTCCTCCTTTGTTCCAACAGATCTGCGACAACTTCCATCTCCAAGAGCAAGTATAGGAAATGTTTGTACCAAATCTTACGCCTGCTTAGTCCTCCAAATAAGAGACGCAAGTTGGTTGCACGTAGTATTAAAAACCCCAACCCTCTTGCACGTAACTTGCTAGAGACTTTGAGATGAGCATCACCTCAAGCGTAAGTTCGGTTTACAAAATCCAGTAGTTACATAAACGAATCTAACGCCCTGTATTGAGGCTATAAGGCACCCACAAATGCCGGCTGTCCCCACCTTCTGCTGCGTCCTTCTGCACGTACCACGCACCGTCCCAAGCGCCAGCGTTGGCTGGCAGCAAGGCTTAGATGCGGCACTCAGCAGAAGGAGGACTGGAAATCTGTAGCCGAAGCTCGCAGAAACAGCTGTTTTCTCCCTGGTAATGTAGAAACCAAGTTTCACATCACTTTCCCTCTCTCACGAGAAATACGAGCAAAGCAAAATCCGGTTTGTTCCTCCGCTTTTCGTCTCCGGTTGAGAAAAGGCACATCTGTTTGGGCTGAACACCCCCTGCCAGCTGACAACCTTAAAAACACTCAGAGGAGCAAACACCAAATAGCAAATTTTGATGTTTTCTTTCTCCGTTATTAATATTTCTTCTCTTACAATAGGATTTTTTCTTTATTATTCCCAGTGCATGCTGGAGAGTCAACATAAAGAATTTGTACCCATATTAGAGGGGAAAAAACCCACAAATCTAAGAGCAACACATCTTTCCACTTAGTTGTGATGTCCTTCAGGTGTATAACATAATCAATGACACACACACATGCTAGCAGACCAATATTTAGAAGGGGGAACCAGTCACTGTAAGAAATGGAGGCACCAGATTTAGAAGTAGGGTTACAGAAGATAGCTTCAAACCCACCTGAAACGCCCTCAGGAAGGTGGAAGGTACCTGCTACGTGTGGCAGGCGACTCGGCCACAGGGACCCAGTTATAAATCTGTTTTCTTGCCACAGAGGTTATGGATTTTCCACCAGGAATTACTGAGCACGTTCTTATATTTATGTATATAGACCCATTTCTATTATAGCTGAGGGTAGGTGCCACAGAATAGAATAGTTCAGTTGGAAGGGATCTACAACAGTCCTCTAGCCCAACTGCAGCATAACACAACCGTGACCAGCTGGCCTTAAATCTCCACAACACACAGCCAGTGACATGCTCAAAGGAACAGGATTTGGCCCTTCAGAGTGAATCAGTGGGCCTTTGTATTCTTGCCATGCATTTGCCTGCATGTATTTCAGCTTTGCGTCATCTCATGCGCTGACAGCGCCATTAATCTCAGCTGGAGAAATACAAGACAATTAAAATACTAGCTTCTTCCTTAAGCCTTCTGGAAATTTTCAGCGGTGCCATTTCGGAAAGGAGAACAGTTCAACCTCACTCGCTCTTCCTCCCACCAGCTTCAAATACCCACAGAGAATATAAGCAAATCTAGTGTCTTTATTGACTACATTTTACAGGGCAGACGCTATGCAAAGCAATGTGGGAAAATAACAAGGACACAAATGGAACTCAGACAGAAACAGAATTAAATCTGTTTATTATCCTGCTTTTCTGAATTGACACAGAGTTACACAGCCCGAGACTTGCAGAACCATTTGACCAGTCCCTTGGCCGTGAAGGCAGCCAGGCAGCTGGGGTTACCAGCGCCAAGCAGCGATGGATGCCATCAACGCATGGCCGGGAGCTGCCGAGCACAGAGGATGAATTCAGGGAACAGAGCTATGAAAAATCTAGATCTTAGTTTTTTGTAGGTTTTTGAAAGTTTAAGGAGCCACCCGCAAGGAAACGAGCCCTCCATCTAAGGAAACTAAATGATATTTCTCATTTCAGTAAAATGCTAGAGTGGTAGCAAACATGTTTAGTTCTAAGATATGTTGATGGTGGTTTGTTTAGTATCATCGAGAGAAAAGATGACGGGGAGGATGAAGAGGAGGAACGCGGTATGTGATAAATTCAGCGTGAGAACACATTCAGAGTGAAAAACCTCACTTGCCTCCAAATTCAACTTTCACAATCCAGCAGACACGCGCTATATTTGCCCCACACAAACTTCATGCCTTGTTTTTAAACAACCAGTGACCTGTTTGTGATTGCAGCTATTTGTCATGAGCCACCAAAGGGATTGTGTAATGTTTTCTCAAACGAGACTCAGGAAAGGACTTTTATGAGCTCTAAAAATAGGATTAAACCCCCTCAGTGCTGCTAGCACGCGTTCCTCCCGTTTGCCAAACCTAAGCCTGCCGCTCCTTTTTAAAAGGACTCAAGCGCACAAGGACAAAGCCAAGCAAAAAACACGTTTTCCTCTCTCTTTCATAATCCTACTGGAGGGGCTACTTCCCTTATCATACATATTCCATGTTTGCTGAGTATTCTCCCTTTTTGCTTTTCCTCTTTTTAGGTTCTTTGCATTTTTATTTAAACAGAAGCTAAGGATGAACAGCTTTTCTTTCAAAAGAAGACAGCTCTTGTTAGACATCCTTATGAAGTGACCGCGTTTGTCTGAAGGCTTCGTTTGGTAATGGGAACAGCTTGGGGCTGAAGTTCTTCAAAAAAGTAGACCCCAAATTACCTGCTGCTGTCTCTAATCCTTCTAAAGAGATAAAGAAAATGAAGACAGGGAAAACATTTGATCTTTCACGCTATCTCCCGGTAGAAATTCCTTCCTATCTTTTAAACACATTTATGGCAAGTCCTGGAAGTAAAAGCATGTATGCAGGTGAAAGTAATTGTATGATACTGCAGAAGACCTGGCTTTGAAGAAAATTGGAATTCTTCAACACATTAACGGTACATGCGCTGCATTTTGCCCGGTTTTAATATTCCGCAAAACTTGCATATGTGTGTGTAATGAGGTTCAGTCAAAGTCATGGAAAAAGGTTATTTACTTGTATGGTCTTCTTGATACATGGAAGATTTAAAGGCCGAACGAGTCAATGGCATTTTGCCACCACCTTCAAAAGGGTTAGGATCTTCCCCTTCACAAAATTACATACAAAAGAACCACAGAGTTGTTATTTTTATAAAACTTCCATGAATAACTATAAAAAAAAGCAGAGAGCTTTGTTCAAGATGACATTAACACTTCCCAGCTTTCCATGCAAGAACAGCAGTGTCCCAGTGGGTTTATTTGCAAAGGTGCATTAGAACGTGTCCAAGAACACCACGGTGAACAGAGCAAATGGATCCACCCCTCGCCGTGTTCGCTTACCGAGCTCCTGACATCGCCTCTGTCTTCATTAACAGAATGGTGAAATCATTACAGCTAGGTGAAAAAGCAAACTGGCTTTCTTATACCATTTTGGTAGGTTTTTTTTTTTTTGTTGTTCATTTTAAAATGTTTAAAAAGGGGAACTAGATGGAAAGTAAGTGCCTTATGCTTTCCAAACTAAGACTAACAGGGTTAACAGTACTTGAATGTTAGAGGAATAAGCCACCAAAGGTGGTGGGGGGAAGAGGGGAAAAAACCAAAAATTTATATATATATATATATATATATATATATATATATAGGGCCACTCAGGCTATTTGTTACAAGCTTTAAGAAACCAAGGATGTGAGCAGGGCAAAGACGCTCATATTCAGTCGAGTGTATTAGCTTCTATTCCATGTTGCCAGCATTGCTCAAAATGGCACGTACGGACTTTTTGCAAGAAGAAATACTTGGTTAGTCCTTTCAGTCATTAAAACGAGGAAAACACTAGCAATAGCAAACCGTGATGGAATAAAACTCAACAAATATGGCACACACGTGCTTCCCCCCCTCACCTACCCTTTTAAAAATCTTTCACTCGTGGCAGTCTTACAAAGAAAACTTATGTTGAAAATACCAACAAGTCACCTAGGCTTAAAGATAGTAGGTGGAAAGTCATCACCAAGCCTATGATTCTCTGCTCCTTACTAAAAGTCACTTCCCTTTAAAATTAAGCCCTCAGGAACCAAATTTTATGGAAGCAATCTCCCACGCATTATGGCAGCACGTCGACGACCTGTCTCCTAAAGCTTATGATCACGGAGAACCGCGTGCAACACGTGACGCTTCAGAACAACATCCAGATTATGTAGTAACATCAGGCCTGCTGTAATCACCAAACAGAAACACAGTACCTCGCGCTACATTATATTCCCCAAGGACTAGACGATGAAAGATGCTAGCAGCTGCTGAAAGGAGAAAAGCTCAATGCATTATACAAGCTGCATTAAAGCAGCTTTCACATTAGCTCTGCAACCAAGGGACAAAGGTTTTGAGGTAGGAAACGGAATCTTAAAACACAGCGTTATCACAAAATCCAACACATAGGGAGGTCCAGACTGTTCCCCATTGCCAGCCTTACTACCTTAGCTCTGCAGCCGAAGCCTCAGCATTTCGCATGTGAAACCTTGGTATTTCTCACTTGCTAATAGGCTCTTGCCCAACTCCAATGTGAGTTCCCTGCAAGGAAGAAACAACTCCAAGAGAAGCAGAGACAAAGGGAAAAAAAGCTTTCACATTGCTGCAATGACCTGGGACCACTTCGTCTATTCCGTCTGGGTTTTAAAACATATTTCACCTAACCCTTTCACACCTATCTTTTAGAAATGTTAAAAAAAAAAAAATGGTTTTAGCAGTTTAGCTATGTGACAACAGCTGGTAGGAAATCCAGTTAAAGTTTTCTAACATAACAATTACACAGGCATCATGTTATCGTCTTGTTTGGAAATGCCACTGGATACAGGCCAGATAATTAGGATTTTAATTAATAGCTAATTAGAGACACAGGCCTTCTCTTGGAGACTCCCAATAATCTCTAGGTATCTCTAAGGTGGTTATCACATCCTTTAAAACAACTGTTTTCCACAAATTGGAGTGATCCTTCTTCACTTTTAACGCTCCACCTTGGCTTCTGTGAGTACACCACTTGTGTTAATTACAACAGATAAGTAAGCTCAGAACTGGCCTGAAAAACCCCAAAAAATCCAGTTACTTCAAATTCAAGTATATTGAAAAGGTTGTGGGTTTTCCCCTGAAATTTAGATAATATTTATGCTTCCATTCACTGAAAACTGGGGTTTGAAAGTTGCATGAACTTCCGTTTTTTCAAATAAAGATATGACTGCATTTGAAGGATGTTCCTTTGTCAACAGTGCACAAAACAGGAACTTCTTAGAAGTTTTCAGATATTTTGGTGAAGAAAATTCACCCATTAATTCTGTTTAAATTTATATACATATATATGCATCAATCAGTTGAACTTCTTGAAAAGGAAGGAAGTGCTTGATACAAAACTCACCCTCTCCCTTGGGCAAACATNTTGTTGTTCATTTTAAAATGTTTAAAAAGGGGAACTAGATGGAAAGTAAGTGCCTTATGCTTTCCAAACTAAGACTAACAGGGTTAACAGTACTTGAATGTTAGAGGAATAAGCCACCAAAGGTGGTGGGGGGAAGAGGGGAAAAAACCAAAAATTTATATATATATATATNGTTTAGCTATGTGACAACAGCTGGTAGGAAATCCAGTTAAAGTTTTCTAACATAACAATTACACAGGCATCATGTTATCGTCTTGTTTGGAAATGCCACTGGATACAGGCCAGATAATTAGGATTTTAATTAATAGCTAATTAGAGACACAGGCCTTCTCTTGGAGACTCCCAATAATCTCTAGGTATCTCTAAGGTGGTTATCACATCCTTTAAAACAACTGTTTTCCACAAATTGGAGTGATCCTTCTTCACTTTTAACGCTCCACCTTGGCTTCTGTGAGTACACCACTTGTGTTAATTACAACAGATAAGTAAGCTCAGAACTGGCCTGAAAAACCCCAAAAAATCCAGTTACTTCAAATTCAAGTATATTGAAAAGGTTGTGGGTTTTCCCCTGAAATTTAGATAATATTTATGCTTCCATTCACTGAAAACTGGGGTTTGAAAGTTGCATGAACTTCCGTTTTTTCAAATAAAGATATGACTGCATTTGAAGGATGTTCCTTTGTCAACAGTGCACAAAACAGGAACTTCTTAGAAGTTTTCAGATATTTTGGTGAAGAAAATTCACCCATTAATTCTGTTTAAATTTATATACATATATATGCATCAATCAGTTGAACTTCTTGAAAAGGAAGGAAGTGCTTGATACAAAACTCACCCTCTCCCTTGGGCAAACATATTTTTGATTAGCCCCAGCCTACAAAGCTCAGTGCTGAACAGCACAGGTAGAAAAAGAGAAGAGCAATTTAGATCGTTCTGGGACTCGAGGGAACGCTACAACATCCCGAGACGTAACCCTGGAATTTTAAATTGCACAGTAGCGCTGCGGCTGCCAGTCAGCCTCAAACACCAGATAGGGCTTCTCAATTCATATTAAGAAGCAATCCACTGCGTGATGCTGATTAGACCGATACATTTTGCTGACATTGACAGAAAGATTTATTTTAATCTAACAGAGTAAGTAGCTGAGGCAAATTTAAGTTTGCCCTAGGGAAAAAAAAAAAAATAGTCTGCAACAGGTATGCAGGGATATATACAGAAGTACAGGGAAATGAAAGCAGTTCACCCGTCAGCCAAAGTGTTCAGCCATAGGAGTCAACATGATTTACTCTTTTCTAACCAAAATCAGGACTGGGCCCCACGCATGTTCCAGATCAACTAAATGATGCTATTTCAGCATCCTCTTCACCTTCTACCTTTCCCTCTTCTCCAAAATAAAAGGAAATATGAGCAAGATCTTTGCTGGAAATTTGTAGAGTTATTATCTAGGTGTATGGATACAGTGTACTTGGCCTGAAGCTCAGCAACACACTATCTTTGCTTTTCAAAGTGGCTGCATCAGACCTCAGGAAACAGAGAATAGATACAACCCAGACACACAAATCACTTCCAAGTAGACAGTCAATCCCATTTCTCTACCCATTTATATCCAAGAACCTAAATGACTCG
Source organism: Scopus umbretta (assembly GCA_013400535.1). NCBI lineage: Eukaryota > Metazoa > Chordata > Aves > Pelecaniformes > Scopidae > Scopus > Scopus umbretta. Next base: position 43,592 of record VZTL01021763.1, read on the forward strand.
CCTCTCCTTTGACCGGGGATAGTCTGGCTTGGCAAGAGCGCTCTGACACAGCAGAACAACACACATGGGTATTTTTTAGTCCAAGTTGCTCTAAGAGTTATGCACGTTTGATACAGTTTGCTCCAAATAACGGAAAGACAGTATTTTTTTTTTATTTTTTTTTTTTCCATGAGGAGCCTTATTGATACACAAGTAAACTTCAGAGACGGTTCTATGTCATACAAAATCCACCATGCTTTAACAGCAGACTTCAAAGAAACTATCAAGAGGCATTTCCGAGGTTGCAAACCTCATCAGCTCTGCAAGGCTTTGTAAGCCACTTACCTAAACCGGGGTCAACACCAGCTCTAGTCCGAGTTTCCCCAGCGACACCCAGGCAGGTTTTTCCTTTCTCCTTTTGCATGCTTATGTGTCTCCCATTGTTACGGTGCTGCTGCTTCCATGCAGCACTCACAAGTCACAGTTCAACTATCATACACAATGTGACTGGTTCCCCTGTTTTGTATTCAAACTTGCTTGCGTGGGGTCTTCCATAAAAATAAACCATCCCCTTGTATCCCCACCTCATCTCACACACCCCCACATACATTTTCTCTCCCTGAGCGAGCAAATGGCAAATTTCTCCTACCATGAGATCCAAACAAGTTACTTCTCCTGAACACTGAAAATAATTTTTGCTCTTCCCTCAAGTTCAACCTGAGACCTGTTTTCAAGAATAATTTATAATTTGAGCAGTATCAGTGCATTAAATTCTCAGCAGAACAGCTCAGACACCTGAGATCACAGAGGCCCCCCTTGGCTTTCGGTCCTACGGCATGAATGCTGGAGACCTTTCCCACAAACAACATCCCCTGCCTTACCTTTCTCATCTTCACAAAATTTGGTAGTCTTTCAGTGTAATCACTGCCTCGAGGCTTCTGTAAAGAAGTGTCTTTTCCCATTTCACTTCCCAGACCCTTACCAGCTTCACCCTCACTAAGCATAAAAAAACCAACAGTTTTCCAGACCCTAAGCCACCCTTAGTTAAGACTGCTCTCTCCTTTCACCCCCAAAACTGTATATTTTATCAAAATACCGTTAAGCTTCCACCACTTACGCTGTTCATTCTACACAGACTTACACTTCTGCTTGCTCATTCTTCCCACATTAAATCCCAGAAGCTGCTTTTTCTTACAGCACCATAAAAGTGGCTGCTTCTCTTTTTCCATCCTTGCCTCCTGAATCCTTACAGGGTCCAGGTGTTTTCCATCAAGTCCAACAAGGAGGCAACTGATTATTAATCACACCTGACCTGAGCATTCACCATCTTAAAAAACACCTGAACTCCTGCAGGATGCTATATAGCTTTATCTACAGTCTTTCAAAAACTGTATGATAGAACATAAATACACGTTATAAAAAAATTGAACTAGCTCGCTCTGTCGCAATGGTACGTGTTTCTAGATCATGGGACTGTTAAAGGCAACGACTACATTTCGCAGCCTTTTGCTCAGAATACGCAGCGCCTCCTCGCCCTGCTCCTTCACCCTGGCCAGGAGCAGCCCTTGGGGATTCCTGGAAGGAGCAAGGGCAGATAAACAAGTTGCTGGTACAATCCCAACACCCATGTGTTTTATAATGGTGTGATCCCAGTACCCTCATGTTTTATGAATGCTGGAGGAGGCTTATATCCACTTTGAGCCAGGTACCTCTTTCAAGAAGAGAGAGGAGCTTCTGCAGACCCTTAGATGTCTGGGTAACCTTTAGCCAAAAAATCAGCAGATGAAGGGTGGTTGTTGGATCTCAGTTCCAGACCGAGTACTTAAATACTTCATAAATCTCACATTAGTGTCTAGGTCTTGCAGGGAGGATCCAGTGATGGAGTTATAATCACTGCCATCAGATGAAGCTTAGAAGAAAATGATAGATATTTTCAGGCTCACCGGCCAGTGGGGCTATTAAAGAACAAAACAAACAGAACTGGAAATTATATTAATATATGGTTTGAAATTAAAATTGATTCTAAGTTCATGCAACTTTCCTGTGGTATTACCCAATTCACTGCCTTTCTTGCACAGTTTTTCTTACCCCAAGACCTTAATGATTCTATGATAAGACAAACATTTTTATGTACCATGTCTAAGTTACACATCATCAGGATGGGGTATCGTGGGTCTGAAAATTTAAAAAAGCAGCAGGGTGCTAGAAGCCCTGGTTAAAGACTGGTTTTCCAGTACTGTTTTTGACATCACTTTTTCATACTGCCTATTGATATTTCCAACAAATTATTTTTACACCACAGCCTGTGGATTCATGGAGCCCAGGGATGGACATCTCAAATTAGCAGTTGGAAACACTGTTTTCTTCTTTTTGTATTTATTTTTTTTACACACGTTAATTCTGTGCTGGCTGCGCTCATTATGTGCATATCCTGTACAGTTTTCTTGAAATGTCTTTTAACTGATTAAAGATGGATTCTAAATTAGCATTCATCTGAATACTTTAAAAGTTTCATACTTATTGAGAAGTTAATGGTTACACATAAATACAAATATCATAATGGCCTATTTATGTATTACTGCTGCAGCCAAACAGGAATATGATTTTTGAAAATAGTTTTATGGAAATGTATTGCAAAATAGTACAACAGAGCAAATCAGACAAAATCACAAATCCAAGTTTCAATGTGATCATGGAATCATAGAATCATTAAGGTTGGAAAAGACCTCTGAGATGATCAGTCCAACCGTCAACCCAACACCACTGTGCCTACTAAACCATGTCCCAAAGTGCCACATCTACGCATCCTTTGAAAAACGTCCGGGGATGGGGACTCTGCCCCCCCCCTGGGCAGCCAGTTCCAATGCCTCACCACTCTTTCAGTAAAGAAATGTTTCCTAATATCCAATCTAAACCTCCCCTGGCATAACTAGAGGCCATTCCCTCTTGTCCTATCACTTCTTACATGGCAGAAGAGACCAACACCCTCCTCACCACACCGTCCCATCAGGGAGTTGTAAAGAGCGACCAGGTCTCCCCTCAGCCTCCTCTTCTCCAGACTAAACAACCCCAGCTCCCTCAGCCGCTCCTCATAAGGCTTGTGCTCCAGGCCCTTCACCAGCTTCGTTGCCCTTCTCTGGACACGCTCCAGCACCTCAACGGATCTTCTGACTCATGTAACAGAAAACCAATATATAATAAACTAATGCTTTCCAGGGACATTATTGATACATTTCAGTTGTCTAAAAAGGATGCCTGCCAGTGGCTGACCCAGAGGTCTAATTCTTTTTTCCAGTATTCATTTTTCCTTTTCTGACTTTCTTTTGTCGCGGTTATGGTGAATAATGATTAGGGTCACCATTATTTTTTTCCATACACTTTGTGTTTTTTCAGAAGAATAGCAAATATCATCTACAATGTAGAATATAGTGAATAGGTCTATAATGTGACATCATAATTTTGTATCGTATTTGCATATTAATGGTGCTGATGGGAAGAACAAATTGAAAGCAGTTATTAGAACATGTAAGCTGAAATTTCTTGCATAAGCCATTTTCATATCATGTCACCATAAAAAAAATTGTGATGAATGTTCCCCCTGAAGCTGACAAGTTACAAGGGCTTGTACTAAGGGAATAATAACTCCAAGATTCATAAAAACGGTAATTACTTTATCAACCTTCTACTCACATTGCAGACACATACACTGAATCACTCCAAAATAACGCTGACATAAAAATCAGACTTTATGTTGATATTACCTTCTTACCTGAGGTTTTCTTTTTTTTTAAAAAAAAGAAAGGTCCAATATATTACTAATTACCCTGAAACCAAACAATCAGGTTTATGTCATATATCTTTAATCACCAAGATAAGGCTGGGTGGGATAGGAAGAAAAAGGAGCAGGCATCAGGAGGAAAGAAGTATTCAAGTTTAAGGATGACATTGCCAAGGAGTAAGTTACTATATATTTTGTCTAGGAATAGCAAAGGTTAGGAAGTTGACAGCTCGTTATAAGACACCATCTTCTTGGACAGCCTCCCAGGAAGGACAGCAGAGACAAAAGTGCACCATAAACCCAATCAGCTTAAAAAGGAGTTTGATTAATTAATAAAAGAGATTATGTGGTCATGCCACGATCCAGGAAAATCTCCCTTGTCCCACATCCCCCTCGGCTTCATCCATCCCCACGTCAGCTGTGAACGAGATCCTCAAACAGGTCCAAACAAATCCTAAAAACACATTTAAATAAAATGTGAAACTCTCATGAACTGCCCAAAATATCGACAGCTGCGCAGGTACAGAAACGATCAGGAATAGGTACGTGCCTTATAAAAATGGATATTCTTGTCTCCAGAGGTAGACCTGACATGCCTTTTCAGAGCCCTCCTAGAACCTACAGAGATGACGGCAGAGAAAAGAAGTGCTACCTGCAATAAAGAAGACAAAATGCGAATTGCGATCACCGAGTTTATGACTGAGCGAGGTAGGGATCCCTGCACTCAGTCCCCGAGCCCCGTGTAACTCTAAAACACCTGCAAAGGGGCAGGGTCCTGCTGCCACCTTTGCCTTCACGTAGCAATTTATTCCTCGGCCAAGAGAGCAGCATGGCCCCTCGCCGCAGGCGGGCGCGCTGCCGTCTCCATTTCCAGCACTTAGCTCTCCTCAGGAGATCGAGAGGGACGGCAAGCATTTCCCCGGGACTGTGGAAACTAAAAGATGGTGGGGTGCTTTGCTACCACCGTGCTGAGCTGTACAGCAGGTACAGCTGTACTCGGGTCCTTTCCAAAGACCCAACAGCTAGTCCTTTGCAGTGCTCAGTGTCTTCATCGGCATCCCTGCGAGGTAAATAATATTACCATCGAGGATGGGTGGTAGAAGCATTTAATTTGCTTGCTCGGAGGTGAGTGGACAAGCAGCATTTTTTCTGTGTTTCAGTAATAGCATGCAACCTGGGGGACAGAAAGGAGGTGCTCGTTACCTCTTACTCATTCCTTTTACTCACTATGTGCTGTTGGAGCAACCTGGAGGGCTACAAATGTCACTGGGCTGGAAATAAATGAGATGGTGTTCCTTTCCTTTTTTTTTTTTTTTTTTTAAATTTATTTGTTTTTTACATTTTAACATGCAATTTATGTCATCCAGCAAACCAGAGTTTACCTTTTCCTGGATGATTAGGTTTGTGTTCTAATCAAATACAGCTTCAGAGACTGGAAGATTCGTGGCAGTTTTTTGATGTTCTCACTTAAAAGTGTCGGTCAATTCTCTATCAGGGAAACATTGGGCCCTGAAGCACAGATTTTGTTTGGAGAGGAGAGGATGGGATTAAACATATTTCTGTTGATAATGTTCATTGCAATGCATGGGATTAGAAATGTATGGGATTAGAAATGTATAAATTTAGAAATGTAAATACGATTACAATTTTTAAAGGCTACTTAGAAGACTGAGGCAGAAAACCATCTTCAAAATAATACCGCAATTTTTCTGTCTTAGGTAAAAATTTACCTTCTTGCTCTCTCTGTGGAGCTTGAACTACTCTTTTTTAAACTGTTCATCACATTATTTTAATTTCTAATCAGTCCTTATGTCAGGGTATAAATATAGCTGGACATTTTAGCCCTTCAGGAAAAGTCTCTTGCAGATGGAAATCTCACTACAGAATGACTTTATCTTCTCTGTGAGCTTCCAGGCTCTCTCTAGCCTGAGAAGAGGCAATAGCTCAGCCTTTGTTCCAGTTCAGTCCTTGACCTCCTTGTTTACAGCACTAATGGGGACAGCAGTTACTCAGAGTCAAGATGGCATTTTTGAGAGGTGAATAATCACACCAGAAAATAGACCGAAACAGTCAGTACATTCACATCGCCTGCCTAACTCGGCTATTAGCTAGTTACGATGTTCAGCCACTACTACTGATCTATATAGCAATAGAGACAGTGACCTATAGGAAATACAATCCGTATCCCATTACCAACTCCCTGAGACATTTTTTCCTTCTAAAGCCCAAGTTTTTCAACGACATCCTTCTCAAAAGACCCTCTTTCATGTCGCTTTTATCATTCTGACCTCGCTCTAGTGGGAATTTCAATTCTGTCCTTTGAGACACGCAAATGATGCAGAACGCCACTCTTCCCTTGCTTCACAAAGATCCACAGAGTAAAACTCCAGCTCGTGATGTGGGCTGTGTGACCAGCGTGGCTCCTGGTCACGCTGCGCAGGCTGCCCGTTCCCATCCCAGCGTCACGACTGGCCTGTCCCTGCAGCACCAGCTACGCTGCCAAGAAAAGGAAGCATAGGAAGATTTGATGTATTAAATAGATATTATATACAAACTACACTTACAGAACTCGGTTTTGCAGAAGTGTAAATTACCCTGTTTGACAATATAGTCTTTGCAAGTGGGAAAATGCGACATTCACAAGTAACGGTCTCAGTGTTCAGCTGGGCAGTCGTAGTCACAGGTTATAATCCTGGAGATTTTAATAGACCTCTTCAACAGGCCCCTCTAATGCTGCTTGAATAAGCATAAAACACTCGACGGTGAACCACTGTGGCCTGGATTCCTTAATTATATCGGAATAAGATCAAGATTTCCCCAAAGCACAGCTATGCCTCAAATGCACTCAGGTTTGCCCAGCTAATGGGGTCAAAACCTCTGCAACCATCAGGTTCACAGGTACCGTGGCTCAAAGGCTGCGGCCTTAAGCACAATGCACTCAACAGAGTTGTCATTATAACACTTAAAACTATCCAGAAGACCAAAACCATGCCTTAAGTAAAAACAGCAAGTATAAAATAGTGTATGAAGAGTAAATTGTTTGTTAGAGCTCATGGTTTCAAGCTTCCCAAGTCATAAAATCCAGCACTTAATCACTGCACTTTGCATCTGACTTTTATAAAAAGACTGTTCTTTTTTGTATCTTGGTGCCAGTAACACACAGGAAAAGAGAGGAGAGTATCTGAGGAGATGATCAGGGCTGCCTTAATCCGAATTTCTGATGTCACACTCCTTACTATTCTTTATTACGGCTCTGAAAAGCGAGATCCCCAATTAGTGGAGGACTTTCACCACTAGTGTTGGGGTCCTACACAATGACTGGAGCATAAGAAGAATAATTTCAGGACGATGAGACACAACACTTGCAGAAGAGAAGAGATTCTTTTTTCTGCTCTGCTTTTGGAGCTTTGATCAACACGTAGTGATCTTTCCCAGAAACCTCAGACACCACTCCTCTGTGTGCTGGTGAAATCACAGGCCCTTCTAACTTCGTAAGCGCCGTCATCTGTTCTTCTGAGTCTCACCTGAATGCGGACAGAAGCCTTATTTTGATATATCAGTCTAGGAAATGCCAGAGTGGTAACATGTATGGCACATACAGTAATTGATTCCTTACGGCAACGCGAAGGTTACACAAATAAGAACTACCAATTACGGTTTCCTGAATTTCACAGATGCAGAGAGGAACACCGTTCTGCCCACTGCAGCCTTTCACAGGCTTGTGAGATGTATATAAAAATCTTGAATAATTTCCGTAAGAAAAAAGAGCTGCTTCTTCACCCTCAATTTCCCTGTAATTTCAATGTATTTAATTTTCAGATTAAGTTGATATAAAGAAAAGTGACATCACTGAAATACTATTATCCATCTGATTTTCCAAGCAGAGCTATAGCCATGAAAGATTACTGGAAATCGTGGTTAAAGCACTGCAGTACATGTAGAAAATGTAGCAAGTAAGGTCAAACTTGCAAGCAAATTCACACGATAAGAAAGAATTGCTTTGATGATTTTTAAAACATCGTAGTCATACTATATTGGGTCACCCACACTAGCCTGAATCTTTTTTAAAGTTATAATAAATTGAAAAATCCAATTTCTTGGATGAAATATTTTTAAGTCAAATTCAAGCTTGATTGAAATGTACTTGCAGGATTTGCAAAGTAAGCCAACTCTGTAAAGCAATCAAGAAATTTTGATGTAGGTGGCTGGAATAGTATCATACGTGACCCCCAAGTGTCCAACACAAAGTTTCCCAGTGATGCACAAGGGAGGGGAGCTCAGGGGTTCAGCATATCTGGTAGATATATTCTGTTCTGGTGGAACCGACGTATCTAGTTGCTAACACTAGGTGTATTTGAAAATGCATTAAAAAATCCCCTAAAAGCTCTGCTTCGGATCAGAGGAGGTTGAAAGAAAATACCGTTTCAAACCTTCAAGTAACTTTCAGCAATTCATCTAGTTTTCCTATCAATCCATAATCCATTTGCTGCAAACCCACGTCTAAAGCAGATAATAGCGATTACACCAGTAATTTGGGCCTGACCAACAAAAACTCTTGCATCTCTTTCGCGGAGCCGGATCCAGGAGTGACACATGATCCGGACACCCCGTTCTGTCTACAACACAAAAGACACTACACACACAAATTGTTTGTTGCAGAATACACTTTCGGAAGCCTGTCAGTGCATTGCATTGTGCACACAGCAGCATGTGAAATTTTCTGTAACTATTTGTTTTAAGTCCAGCTACCTGTAAACTAAACGGGCGATCTAACGTTTTGCCCTCTAGTGTCTACCGGCTGTTCTTTGAGGATTTCTGGATGTCAGCGTACAACCCGCATAATCAGACTTTTTCCTGAGAAATAAAGTCTTTTTCCTCCGACTCCTTCTGGTCGGAATGTGATTATCAGGCCAGGGATTCGGTGTTATTTTATTGTCTGCCGGCTTTAAAATAGAATTGAGCTATTACATATCCGTTTCCTTGATCGCCTTTGCAAGATTTTGTCTTTGAGGGTGTCTGAAGCCGCATTTCCCTTGGATCTCCTGGCACAAAGTGCTCTGACCCCTCTCTGCAGCTCCATGCCTTGAAAGGAGGCTCTGGCACAGCATCCCGCAGCCCAGCCCGCAGGGCGCTCGAGGCCAGGCCTTCAGGAAGAAAATACCTTGCAGGTTTAGGACAGTCCCCACAGAATTTGGGAAGGGGGATGTTAAAACTAGAGAGGAGAAAGCTGAGCGAGGAAGGAATTTAGACAGCAGGCTATTTCTGGCTGAAGTGAACTGGAAAGAGCTTTTGTTTCTGTAACAGTTGGCAGAGTTGCAGCTCGCTGGCAGAGAAGCGCCAGAGCGGGAGATGAGATTGCGGAGGGAGGCAAGGCTCACGCAGAACTCCTGTTTTCCACAACGATCTTCTTGCAGAGAGAGGGCTAAAGGGGATCATCCTCCGGAGCGACCCGAGCGCACCGCCTCTTGCAGGTTTGCCGCGTGGAAATAACATCGTCCCGTTTTCTATATTATTTTAGGAAGATGCAAAAAAGAGTCGAGAACTTGGAGTACTTACTCCTGGGCTACACCCCTGGTTCCTACCATCTCCTCTGCTTTACGTGTCGCTGAGGTCCAGCACACACATCACGCTGCAGCACTACAGCTTCATGCCCGCACTCCGCGAGGGCACTCTAGGAGGCAAAACAAGAGACTTCAAATGCGGTATAGCTCTACCACTATCGTTTTCTTCAGATGAGCTACCAAAGGACAAAGCCGTTTTAAATAAATCTTTCATGTCATCAAAGAAATCCTCATAACGTTAGTCATTTGCTGGGACAAAAAATATCTACATATTGCTTGAGGGGAGCTTTTCTGCTCTCTACCGTATCTGTAATAACAATTATTTCACTTCCAAAAGTTCAGAGAAATGAAAACTTAGCGGAGCTCGTGGCAAGTATGACATATACGCCTTTTACAACAGGACCAACACAGGCTCTTCACTGCTTTTTTCCCCTTAAAATTATTTTAAATTGGCTTGTTGGGACCAAACTGATTTTCCCCAAACTGTGTCTCCAATTCCGCCGGAGCTTTGGAGATGAGATAGCTGGCAAACATTATAAAATTCCTGCTGTGTCCACAGGCTTTCTGGAAGGCTTGAAGCCGACTTCACTGCTAGAAACCCCACCTCTCAAAGGCTTCCTTAGGTACCGTATTTTGATCAGTGCAAAATCATTCTTACACTGTGCATACATGCTCTGCATAGGAAATTGCTGGTGCAGGAGATGCATTAGGGTGGAGAGGGGGACAGAGAGGTCTGTACACCTCCCTGCGCCTCCCTGTGCTTAATTAATCCCAAGAGGGAGAGGCTAGGATATTTCTCACATCTGCATCATTCCCAAGGTACCTGGGGAAGGGAAGCTCATATGCAAAGAACATCAATATGTGGGCTTAGCCTTAAATTGCCTGTCACGCCACATAGGTAATGTTACAATTACTGGCATCTCCTGCCGTTAAACTCCGTTGTATGCCAATGCACATTGCTGCAGAAGGATTTCCTTAATTGTTCCTTAAGGTAGGAGATTACAGGACACTTCCCCTTTAAATACCCTAATTCGAGATGCATCTGATGCAAGTATTTTTTCTTTTTTTTAAAAACCTACCTGCAGTTTTTCTTTGTATTTCAGTTATACAACCACTCCCAACCTCTGTCATTTTTTGCACTCAGACACTTGCACCAATAATGGGTGCAGAACGGGCTCTGTACTGATGTGAAGCTGCTATGAATCTTGCTATGAATCTTCAGATCCCAGTATTAAACAGCATCTTTATTTGATGACCTGGAGGGTACGGCAGCATGCAACTCATTTCCCTACCAACCACACCTTGTAGCACACAGGACAAAAGCAAGGGCTCTCCTCCCCCCCAAAATCACTAAGAGTCAGGCAAATACAAGAAAGACAAGTCATTTTATGAGAAGGAAACTAAACTACTTCTACAATGTCACCAACGACTTTAAAAATGAGCAAACTTGAATCAATAATGAACTAACACCAGGAGAAATAATAAGAGAATAACAACGAGACACCTGAGTGAAGCTGGTCACTCACAGCATCGCAAAAAAGTTAGCAGAAAATGCAGATGTCCATAGCTAAGGAGCTACAGAATCCAAAACTATGAGAGCTCCCAGTGCGGAAAAAGTAGATGATAGATGACATCTATTTTTGTTGCTGTGAGACAAAAAAATAAAGTTAAGCATTGAAAAGCCTGCTAAATACACCAAAGCGATAAAGAAAGTATGAGATTCGAATGAGCCTTTATGCTACCTTTAGATATTGCACATGAGAAACAAAAGGCTACTGAAAGAGGTGACTGATGTCTGTAACCCTGGAAAAGCCAACTTATTAACAAGTAGAAGTAGTAAGTAATGAATAAAATAATAAAAAAAAAAAATCAGATCCCAGATCAGTCTTTTCAGTTTGGATTTCAGGTGCAAGAATTTAACTCTCATACACATAAATAAAGAGAAAGTTGAAATTCTTTTTAAATACGAGCTTTCAAAGATGGGATTTCAATACAGTTTTAATATATTGCCAATAACTAATGTTAACAATGTACAAGGGTCTTTAAACATAATTCCCCTGTCACCAAGCTGGGGAACTCTTAAGGAGAATTCTCGGTTTAGATGTTCTGTTTGTTTGCTTTTTTCCCCAAGGAAGACCACAGAAATGCATTAGAAATGGACCCTTGTTGGAAGCATAGGGAACCTGAACAAATCCTCCCTCTTTAGAGGTGGCTCCTGAAAAAAAGCCACTTACTTTTTATATTTTTTGGATAACCATCTACCCTGATCCCCTCTAGGATTAAGATATCTTGTAAATGAGGGACCAGGAAACTTCTACACTAAGGAAGAGGTAACATGTTTCGGTAGGGTTTTTTTTTTTAAACAGCCGACAGAGCAAAACTACATTATCGTCAGTAGTGAAAAGCTCTATCCTATGCTGGTATGACCCCCATCTAGACAGAGAAAAAGTGAGCTATGAACCACCAGGGCAGTAAAAAGACATGTGAGCCGTTGATTCCTCAAGCAAACTCTGTAAAAATGGTGGCGAGACATTTCAAGCGGAGGGCCTTCATCTGAGAAAGCTGCTCTTGTATTTTGCTGGAACCAAATGTGTCTGACTTTGGGATGCAGGGCAGGTAAATTTGTTCTGGCAGCCTTTTAATCGAATCTCTTCTCTGGCAGAGAGGCAGTTCTTGCATGTGACAGTAATGTAGATTTATGGAAAATAATAAGGTGATCAGCTGCCCTGCAGAGTTATTATTTGGTTTCATTCAACAAAATAGGACACTAAGACTGAACTGATGGGTTGATGTACACAATGACATGCAGTGCCTGTTTCATAGCTCAATGAAGTTAATGGAAAAACTCCCATTGCCTTCACTTATGAATCAACTGGCGAGTTTAAAAACAAGGCAAAACAAAAACTTAGAAAAAAAAAAACCCTAGTGCTAAGCAAGTACCAGAACAGTAACCATTTCAGAAATATCCAGATTGTTAAAAGAATTTCTTCTGGCTCCATTCTTGTCCCTTTGTGTTCCCTGGGTTTCAATATTCTAGCAAATTTGTTTAAGGTGAGATTAATCACTGAAGCAGTGAATTTAAAATTAATATCCCAGAATATGAATAGAGTATCATTAGGACATGAATTTTAAATTTATAATCATGTTTATGCAAAAATAATTATGAATTTTTTTCACTCACCTACCGCCTGATAATAATCTCATCCTAATAATAAAGCCTGTCAGATCAGCGCAAGTCCTTTCATTGACTTCACTGCGTATGGGAGCAGACACCTAACCGGAGAATAAAACATACTCCGTGATCCGGTACCTCCAAGTAAAGCTGCTTGTATTTCAAACATCAAGCTACAAAAACACTCAACATTTCTCACACACTAACTGTCCTTTGAAAAAAATCCCCGGGAATAGACTATAGAGCGATGAATACCAATGACTAAACTCATCGGGTAGGAATTAAAGACGATGCAGTTACAACATGCGTCTTCTCATCTTTTCTGTTAGTGTCCAAGGAAATAACTGAGTCAGTAACAAATGCCGTAACAGCTTTGAGACAAAGCCCTGTGCTGAAATCAGAACTAGACACAGCACTTTGTGCCCTTCCTCTTTTTCGGTTATCAGGCCAGAGACGTTTTCAGGAAACCTGAGATTTTCCATTTTTTAATTAATATTTCCAAAATGTCCTTTCATGCACACAAAACTGTTTATGCTGAAGTAGCTGGAAGCATGAGAAGAATCCAGCTGGATTCACAAATATTTTTATATGGATAAAAATCATGGTTTTCACCAAGTAGTGTATCAGCTAAAAAAAAAAAAAATAAAAATTCAATTAACCTCAAGCAAAATATCACCGTCATGGGCAGGCCAGGTTGCAAAGACTATACTCTTCCACCAGGATACAGACTAGCCAGGATACAAGAGGTACCACGCTGTGTAACTGTTAGCGCAAAGCAAGCCCTCCGAGCTGAGCCCTTCTCCACTCCCGTCTCTTTTTGCAATGGAAGTTCCTCAGAGGGAGGAAGCATTTCCATCATTCCTTTTTAAACACAGTCACTCAATCCTGAGCCTTTGCAACACTGCATGATCTAACCACGCACGTTGTTAGAGAAAATACGGTGAAGTTCCTGATATACCTCGAATGGGGCTCACGTGCATCCTTGCAAAACCCTGTCCTACTGTCAAAGCTCCGACACAGATCCACTGCGCAGGCTGCACGCACTAGAACCAGCGCAAAAAATATCCCAAGTGCTCTCTGGTCAAGTAGATGCTACAGCAGCTGCTTTTTCTGCTGACCCACTCCTTCTGTACTGAACAGCAAAGTCAAGTCCTTCTAAGCTACCAAGCCCAAATTGTGGACTGCCTGTCCCCTTAGCCTCTTCATAGAGGGGAAAGTTTCTAACTCAAGAAAGAGCAGTCTTAAGCAGTTCTCTACCTGAATCTTTAGCTTGCTTGCAAAGTTTTTCTTTTTTTAAAATTTCTTTTCCTTTAGAAAATACATACAGCACACTTACTCTGAGTCCCAATAGCGGTTTTTTTTAACAAGAGATCGGTTAATTTTTGTAGACTTAATTGGGTCAGTAAGACAAAGTAAAGATAGCAAAGTAAAAAAAAAAAAAAAATAAAATAAAAGGGCACTGGGATGGCCAACAGTGCTCATGATCCCGCTGTTAGAGTTGTACCGATTTACACCTTGAGATTTTTGACCCAGGCTTTACCCCGACAGCCCTGTTCGATGAGCACGGAGGAACACCCGGCAAGGGCACAATGGCAGCACTGCAAGACCAAACAAGCACTTGCTAAGCTAGGATTGAAGAGCTATCCTTTTTTTATTCACCCTTCCCCTCACGTTCTGTGTATAGCTTCTTCCTGGGGAAAAAATCCACTTGAGAACATCTTTGACGGACAAAGGGCGGTAGCCCGACGGGGGTGAGCAGTTCCTCCGAGCGCACTGCGATGTGAAATATTTTGCCTCTTTCTTTGCAAATGTAACTGGCAGCAAACATTTGGGATTGATGTACGTCACCATAACTTATTCACTATAACTGTCACACAGTCTTCAGCAACAGCAAAACTCTGCTGTTGATACTTAAATAATTTACTTCGTGTGGCATGTCATACGGCACAAATACAAAGTTTCTCATATTCCTTGTGGCGATGGTACCTGGAGCAGCAGCATATTTTTCCTCCCTCTTCATTAGGCTTTTGAGTCCAATCCTGCCATTGATCAGCTCACCGAACTCCAAGTGACTTCAACGTGAGTTCATATATAGCTCACCGGAAAAGTGGGATTTATTAACACACTGCCGGAGCTCGCAGACTGCTGCTGCTACCTTACTGATCAGATCCCATGAAATGGCATGTCCACCCCAGGAGATTATGGATATAACCAAGTAAGGGGCATCTGGCTGACCGGTATTTTTACAAATTTCGTATTGCTTGCTATTTTCCTGCTGCTGCAGGTGGGGAAACAGAGGTACTAACAATGCAGGAGGGAAATAATCTGTAAAAAGTGAATATAAAATGAACTTTTATATAAGTTTTATAAAAACTAAGTGGCATTTACCCTAGGCAAGAAAAGATTTTATCTAGGTTTTATCAACAGTGCTTTTCAAGGTATGAAGTCCTCACAATAGAGCTTCTTGGGTTTGTTTTTTTTTTTCTCACTTAGCTTTAACCTTTAAAGCCAATCTAGCCCTACAATTTTTTTTTTTTTTTTTNTTAGCCCTAAAATTTTTTTTTTTTTTTTTTTTTTTTTGATGAAAAATCCCAACTGACATTGGCCCAGGGTCTACCTCACTGTTCTAAGATTTAGAAACCGAGTTTGCTTTCCCATTCGATACGCCTGGGCTCAAGGCTTCAGGTGGACTTTAATCAAATCCACATTGCCCTTTGCTTGATCCGAACAATCAGCTCAGAAAATTTCTCATTATGGCTTTTGTAAGAAGAAATAATAGCCTGCCTTCTTGCGAGCAAACACAATTTGAATGAACAAAATTAGCGGCTGTTTCTCTTAATTTTTTCCTCCTATTGATGTGATAGGTTATATATGAGGTGTAATTACAATAATGTCAAAGTCGCTTTTGAAAGAGTTAATCCACCAGGAAAAATTCCCACCAGTAAAAAAAAATAAAAAAAAATCTGTGGTATGCAGATGAACTGTTTACTCGGTAGCTCTTCTGTGATCAGACTAAGCTGAACTGCTGAAACAATGAACGTAAATTGTTACTTGGGGTTTGCAAACCTCAGTTAAATAAATATTATGCAGTAAACAACATTCTGGATTTTAATTAGGCTAAAACAAGGGAAAAAGGAGTTACCGACCATTTGTGTTTATCTCATGGTAACCTTCAAATACTTCTTCCAGGAGAGTATATAACAAGCTTAAAAAAACACACACAAGAGAACTCCAGTTTTACTTTCATCAGCATCAAAAAGTCATCTTAATATATATGTCCCCTCCTGAAAAGTTTCTATAAAACTTTAAATTGGATAAATATGGGCATTGATGGTGGTTTTCTGGTTCCAGCTATTCAATTACTTTTAAGAAAGCAAAGCATTTTGAAAACAATGTGATCAATTTGTTCGCACTTGCTCTAACAAGACGAAATAGCCATCTAATTATCCAGCCGAACAAAAATGAGTGCTAACTGGGGGGCAACTAATTTTAAATAGCAGGTACCAGGATGGAGAATCATGCCTCATTTTGCATTTTTTTCTGGTAGATATAATGCCATGCAATACGGTACGTTCATTAGCCATTTGCTTCTTTATAATGCTGTGGACTTTGTAACAGAGTTGAACCCCTTGCTGAGTTACCAGACTCCAGTATGTCCGTTGCAATGGAGTCCAAACAGATGTCTACAGAAACTGAAGACACGATCCCCGCTCTCACCCCTCACCAGTTTGTTCCAGCTCCGCAACTGGGTTCCTGCAGCAAACCAAAGCTGACTTTTTCATCCCAGGGCGCAGCACGCAACGGAGAAGCACAAACTGTAACATGCATTACTACGGCTTAAAGGAGAATTAAGACGTCTTGTTGTTTTGTCAAGTCAACACGCCCAGCGACGGGCCTTTTGGGTGATCTCATGACTTCCACAGGAGCGGCAGGACCAGCAGCACGTGCATCACACGCGCGTCCACGGGGCCGTAGGAGCGCCGCTTGACTGGCAGCGCGGGGGCACTGAAAGCACCGAGTGCCGCATCACTCATGGATGCCACCAGATCTGCGCGCCCGCGTCCCGACGGCTGGTTTTAAAGGGGCTGTCTGAGAACGGCTAAAGGAATGAAGAAATTGCCAAATGGGTGGACCCTTGGCACCTTGGGGAACGGGCCGTGAGTGAGCTCTCTGGATAAAGGCCATGGCTGCAAGCTGCCTGCTCCTGATGCAGCCCCAGATGTGGTTGATGGCCCATAGTGGGTCTCTCCACAAGGTGCTTCATATCCTGAGGATGGCTGAAGCATCAAAACCTCCAGGATCTTCTGTATCACCTGGGAGCTGTGGCAGTAGGAGACGGGATCCAAACCTCTCCCCATTCTCCAGCAGGCTGAAGAACATCACCTTGGCAAAAAAAATGTATTTATGTACGTGAAGTGTCAATTAATGTCAATTAAGCTGCCTTCAAAATGCTGAAATGTTAGCTTATTTATAAATATCGTTCCATTATTCAGCAGCAAGACAGCACATTCTCAATGGAGACAAAATTATTGGTCGAAAAATGAAAAGTTAAGCTACTAAAGAAATAGCGATGACATTTCCAGGGGCTGGCATTTCTGCACAACATGGTGAGCTATTAATTTGCTAATTACTCATGTAACACTATTTCGGGGGATAGTTTAAGCAACAATTTAAATCGAACCTGAAGATTAAAAGCCTTGGCCTAAATGCTTGGATATCTACCTTCATTCTACACTACAATCTCTAAAGTAAATTCACAGGCTCCATTTTTGTGTGGCTTACTCAGGAGGAGAGGTGAGAACCTTGATGGTCAGACCCTGCACTGCCTTGGAGCAACAGTCACAACTGGCACACAGTCTCCTGTTTACCAGCAGGACTGGTATACTTTGGCTTACTTTTCTATTCCTGAAAATACCAGCTGTGTCCAGAAACACAGCTGGGTTTTGCCATTTCTCTCTACTTTTAAAGTGCTGTTGAAACACCTGCATTCACACCTGGGGTAAGGCAATTGCTAGGGTGCTCTCAGACCTCTTCTGTACAAGGAGCAGGGGAAGGGATCGTTTTGTGTCACACGTGTAGGTGTCAATGCCTTCTGCTGATGATTCTTTAGGAGACGATTCCCTAAATCAGCTTTTAATTCCACTTTATTAAGGAGCCAATGCCTTACGAAATGTCATTACACCAGACCTTTACTGCCAGGTAATCTTCACCAACCTGACACCCTGATAGGGAGGATTTGAATAGGGAAATATGGTTTTTTGGGGTTTTTTTTTGTTTTTTTTTTCCCCACTAGCAATCTGGAAATGAATTGTTTTCCCCCCAAAAAATGACAGAATGGCCTGTACACAGCAGGCCAAAATGTCAATTCAGATTTCCAATGTGATCTCCAGCCCTTCCTACGCCAAGATTCACATACCGTCTCCAACGAGCCATCAACACTACAGTCAAGTCTCAGCTGACAGCAGACCTCTTGGCTCTCCTTTCATTCCCTACCTCTTATCTCTTCCCCTTAACCTCCCAGCTTCCCTGATAGCTTTTTTCCCCTCCTTAGAGAAAGACAGGTCCCTAAAATAGGGTTCTTTTCCCTGTTTTGGTGATCCTAGCAGAGACAAAGACCTTGGCCACCCCCAAGACCTCAGTAGTTTTGTTCTGTGTTACCCAGAGGACAACCGCTGAAGGTCAAAACCTTTACATACATATGGCCTTCATTTCCATATGACTGACAGCTTCCAGGTTCACAGAGGAAAGATTAGCAGTTCTGTGATGTGGAATATCACGCTAAATCCAACCTCGTTCATTTAAAAGAAAAAAAAAAACCATCTTTTAATGTTTCAGCTGGTTGGGTTTTTTGTTGGGGTTTTTTTGTTTGTTTTTGTTTTTTTTTTTTTAATCAGAATAACACAAAGTCCGTAGCACAGAATTCAGAAGTGACACTGGGGCGATTTCTTTCTCCGCTCATTCCCAGTTTCTCAGTATTTGTTTGGATGATGTGTGTAAAAAAGAAATTAACAAAACAGCAACGGGACATTATGCAGCTCTGAGTTACCTGGCAGTACGCTGTATTTGCGCTCTCTGGAAATCAGCTCTTCTTAAGTTCTCCAGTGGTACTGAGCATTAGTCCTGGCTAACTGGGAAGGTGCCAGCTGGCTGGAGGTTAGCAAATGTGATGCCCATCCACAGGAAGGGATGGAAGGAGGACCCGGGGAGCTACAGGCCTGCCAGCCT